>FXXK01000063.1:251306-404826 GCA_900184695.1 Betula pendula
ATCTAGAGGATCAGAGGCAGTAGCTTCAACTGCAACTGCAAATCCAGAAGAATCGAACACAGAGAAAACAGATAGTGAAGACCTCTCTTCATCAGTTGGAGAAGTATCATCAAAAGAAAGCTTAAAGGAAGATGAATTTGATGCTACTAAGCTAAAAGAAGAGGTTAACTTGTACACAAAATCTGAAAGGTTCCCAAAATCTTATGTTTTGTGTCCATTTTCAGTTGTTGACTCGGTGCTCTATATGTTTAACAGGTCAAAGGCACAAATTTGGAGTTCATAGAACAAATTGTGGCAATAGGCTTGACAGAGGAAACAAAATCAGGTACCTTACAAAACCGTGTAAAGCCAAATAAGGACTTCAGTGCTTTGACTATAGCAAATGTGCATGAGGTATCTGAGGAAGAGATTAAAGAAGAAAGCTTGACACAAGAAGAAAACATTATTAATGACTCTTACATTGCATCTATAATGGTTGTGAGTGAAGAAGCAAGCTTGAAAGAAGCTGAACCAGAAATCAATGAGCAAGTCAAAAGCTTTGATAATAACGAAATCTCCAAAGAAGATCAGGTTGGACTTGGATACAAATTTTATGCTTGAAAAATGACTTCATCAGCGTGTCGTTCACTAAGTACCAAACCTTTCTTCTCTCTCATTTTTTTTTTCCTTTTTTTATAGGAATCTAGGGAATCAAAGACAGTTGCTTCAAGTGCAAATCAAGAAAAATCGAACACAGAGAAACCAACTAATGAAGACTTCTCTTCATTAGTTGGAGAAGTATATGCAAAAGAAAGCTTAAAGGAAGATGGAAGTGATGCTACGAAGTTAAAAGAAGAGGTTAACTTTGTACACAAAATCTGAGCGGTTCCAAAAAGTTTCTGTTTTGTGTCCATTTTCAGTTGTTTACTCAATGTTTTATTTGTTTAACAGGTCAAAAGCACAAATTTGGAGTTCATAGAACAAATTGAGGAAATAGATTTGATTGAGGAAACGAAATCAAGGACTTTACAGGACTCTATAGAGCCAAATAAGGACTTCAGTGCTTTGACTATAGCAAATGTGCCTGAGGTGTCTGAGGAAGAGATTGAAGAAGAAACCTTAAGGCAAGAAGAAAACATCATTAATGACTCTTACCCTGTATCTGTAACAGTCGCTGAGGAAGAAGGAGGACATAAGAGAAGCCCGAACCAGAAAACAATGAGCCAATCGAATTGGCATGGATGTCATGATTCTTCTTTTTTTTCTTTTTTTCCTCTCTTTTTTTTTTTTTTTTCTTTTTTTTCTCTAGTCAAAAGCTTTGATAATCAAGAAAACTCCAAAGAAGATCAGGTTGGACTTGGAGACAAATTTTAAGCTTTAAAAATGACTTTATCTGCATGGTCTTCTATAATTACCAAACATTTTTTCACTCTCTCTCTCATTTTTTAATAGGAATTTAGGGGATCAGGGACAGTTGCTTCAAGTATAAATCCAGAAAAAGGGAACACAGAGAAACCAGCTAATGAAGACCTCTCTTCATCAGTTGGAGAAGTATCAGCAAAAGAAAGCTTAAAGGAAGATGAAAGTGATGCTACAAAGTTAAAAGGAGAGGTTAGCTTTGTATAGAAAATCTGAACAGTTTCCAAAATCTTCTATTTTGTGTCCATTTTAAGTTGTTGACTCAGTGTATTATTTGTTTAACAGGTCAAAGGCACAAATTTGGAGTTTACAGAACAAATTGAGACAATAGATTTGACAGAGGAATCAAAATCAGGGACCTTACAAGACTATGCAGAATCAAATAAGGACTTCAATGCTTTGACTATAGCTAAAGTGCCTGAAGTATCTGAGGAAGAGATTAAAGAAGAAACCTTGAGGCAAGGAGAAAACACTATTAACGATTTTGACTTTGCATCAGTAACAGTTGTGAGAGAAGAAGCAAACTTGAAAGAAGCCAAAGTAGAAAACAATAAACAAGTCAAAAGCTCTGATAATCAAGAAAACTCCAAAGAAGATCAGGTTGGACTTTGGATACAAAATTTAAGCTTTAAAAATTACTTCATTTGTGTGTTCTTCTATAAGTACCAAACCTCTCTTCTCTTCTCTTTTGTTTTTTTTTTCTTTTTCTTTTTCCTTTTTAATAGGAATCAGGGGATCAGAGACAGTAGCTTCAAATACAAATCCAGAAAAATCGAACACAGAGAAACCCGCTAATACCTCTTTTCATCAGTTGGAGAAGTATTGACAAAAGAAAGCTTAAAGGATGATGAAAGTGATGCTACGAAGTTAAAAGAAGAGGTCAGCTTTGTTCCCAAAATCTTTTGTTTTGTGTCCATTTTCAATTGTTGACTCGGTGCTTTATTTGTTTAACAGGTCAACGGCACAAATTTTGAGTTCATAGAACAAATTGAGGCAAAAGATTTGACAGAGGAAACAAAATCAGAGACCTTACAGGACTGTGCAGCGCCAAATAAGGACTTCAATGCTTTGACTATAACAAATGTGCCTGACGTGTCTGAGGAAGAGATTAGAGAAGAAACCTTGAGGCAAAAAGAAAACATTATCAATGACTCTTACCCTGTATCAGTAACAGTTGTGAGTGAAGAAACGGACTTGAGAGAAGCCGAACCAGAAAACAGCGAGCAAGTCAAAAGCTATGATAATCAAGAAAACTCCGAAGAAGATCAGGTTGGACTTGAATACAAATTTTAAGCTTTAAAAATGACTTCATCTACATGTTCTTCTATAAGTAACAAACCATTCTTCACACACACTCTCTCTCTCTCTCTCTCTCTTTCCTTTTTTAATAGGAATTTAGGGGATCAGAAACAGTAGCTTCAAGTACAAATCCAGAAAAAGGGAAAACAGAAAAACCAGCTAATGAAGACCAGCCTTCATTAGTTGGAGAAGTATCAACAAAAGACAGCTTAAAGGAAGATGATAGTGATGCTACGGAGTTAAAAGAAGAGGTTAACTTTGTATTCAAAATCTGAACAGTTTCCAAAATATTCTATTTTGTGTCCATTTTCAGTTGTTGACTTAGTGTTTTATTTGTTTAACAGGTCAAAGGCACAAATTTGGAGTTCATAGAACAAATTGAGGCAATAGATTTGACAGAGGAATCAAAATCAGGGACCTTACAGGACTATGCAGAATCAAATAAGGACTTCAATGCTTTGACAAGAGCAAAAGTGCCTGAAGTATCTGAGGAAGATATTAAAGAAGAAACCCTGAAGCAAAAAGAAAACATTATTAATGACTTTGACTTTGCATCTGTAACAGTTGTGAGTGAAGAAGCAAGCTTGAAAGAAGCCAAACTAGAAAACAATAAGCAAGTCAAAAGCTCTAATATTTCTCCTGAAGGGAAGGGTCTAGCAACCAATGAAACAGAAGGAACTAGCTTAGAGAGTGTGAATATTGATGTGAAACCAAAGGAAAATTCCAACTCAAAAGAGAATATGGACAAGGATATTTTAGCATTGGCAGATGAATGTGGAGAAAAAATTGAGCATCAAATGGAGGATAAAGCTCCTACCAGAGTAATTGACAATGAAATAGAATTGACTACTGGTAAGACACCCTTAGATAGCATCTCAGAAGATGGTTCTCAAGATTCTTATATAATGTTATTGAAAGACCATCAGCCCATGACAACTGCAGCAAGCAAGATAGTGGAAGTGACTCCTTTAAGAGATGAAATCACTCATGAAAATGCGAAAAGTCCTTCCAGTGTGCAGAAAACAGATGAGAAGTCAACACAAATAGGAGATGAATCCATTAAATCCAAAGATCTCACTGAATTGTTGTCTTCGGATGATGGGAAGGAGGGTGCTATTGAAGAAGTTCAAAAGCAAAAGGATACAGAGTTACATGTGGCCCCAGAGCTACACAATGAAAAAAATAGCTATGATACAGAAGATGAGGAGATCTCAAAGAGCGGAGAAACTGGTGAATTAGCATATCAAACTGAGGTATGCAAATTGGACACTTTGAAAGATGAAAATCCATCTCATGAGGCGTCAAAGTCTGTAGCAGTTAGTATGTGTAAAGATAGTGAAAAGGCTATCCTGGAACAAGAGGACTCTGTTCAGAACTTTGAAGGTAGCTTAACAGGTGTTGTAGTGGAGAAAGGAACAGCTGACTTGGAAACAGGTGCTGGTAGCCATGAATGTGAGCCTACAAACTCCAAAGACAACAAGCTATTAGTAGAGAAGGTAAACATAAATTAAATCACTCTCTATTTCTAAGCAATAAACAAATTATTTAAATGGCTTCCTTATTTGAACCACTGAAGGGACAATTAACCACAAAAGTTGATTTGTCCCATGATTTCATGAACACTCCATCTCACATGACGAACTGGGATATTGAGATTCATTTCTGTCGTTTCTTTCTCTTTCTCTGTGGAATCAAAGCACCACCGCTATATTTCTCTTTTCTAAAACGAACTACGTTGAGCTTTTTACTAATATATTGGTCTGGAACAGAATCTTGAATCAGCTGATCTTGGTCAAAGGCTTGATTTTGTCTCCGAATCAGTGACCAAAGATCAAAGTGATGAAACATTCCATCAAACCAACAAGGGTCAAACTGAAGAGAACAGCAATGACATTCAGGCTTGGAATTCTGAATTTGTTGAACGACAAATTATTGGACAAGTTCAACATGAAACAGGGAGAAAAATGGCAATGCATCCCAAATTGGAGGCTGAAGATCATATTAATGCATCACAATATGCAAAAGAGACCATTACCAACGTCATTGCTACTGAAGAGGTTAGGAGATCAACTCACACAGTCATAATTTTCTTTTCCATGAGTGATTTCCCAAGGTTCTATTTGCTCTGTTGATATTAAAACTATTGAACAGGTGCATGAGGGAGTTGAGAAAGTTGATGAAAGTGAAAGCATCAAAGAACATGCCATACATGGAGAGAGCGACTTGAAGGAAATTCATACAGCATCAGCTGGAGAAGAAATACTTGAGAAGGTGAGTTAAATTAGTATAGAGATTCTATGTTATATACATCTCACATGTTGCTTCTTTTTCTTCTTCCAGTGAACATTAATTTCAAATGTTTTTTGATAAACAGGTGAAAGACTCTGACCCAGAATCAACTGAGAATCTCAAGGCAACAGACTTCAATGAGCAGAGAGCAACACTGAACACAGGTATTGAAGAAGATCCAACAAGTGAGGGAGAAGCACCTGGTACAAAAGCACCAGAAGAAGAAAAGATACAAGATGAAGGTAGTCTTAAGCCTGCAGATGAAGATACAGAAGAAAAGATTAGAGAGGAGATCAAAGTGGAAGTGGATGATTTTCATGACAAGAATGACAATGCAACTGTTGTAGCAGCAGAGTCAAGCTCAGGGGAAGCTCAGATAGATGACAAACGTGTAAAGGACACTAGCTCAGATGAGAGTTTAGAAACAATCAAAACTGAGCGGTGCCCACAAGCTGAAGAAGTTGGCAGCAAGAAACCTGAGAAAACTTCCTCTAGCATGGTGTCTCAACTACCAAATATGGATCACAAAAATGTAGAGAAAGAGAGTGTAATTCTGGACAAACCAGATGCAGATGAAGTTGAGGAAACCAAAACAGTTTCCAGTGCAGTTTTCCAGTCCAAATATCACGGTGTTGAAGAAACTGATAAAACTGGGCAAAGTTTAAGAGTGGAAAAGCTGGATGCAGATGGAACTGAAGAAGCAATCAAAGAAGCTTCTGGAACAGTGTCTGAATCCAAACATCTAGGCATTGAAGCAGTTACTGAAGATGAAATCACTGCTGATCAAACTCTCCCTACTGGGAAGTTAGAAGAACAATTTCAAACACCATCTTCTGAATTGCTTTCCTTGGAACAGGAGCATGGACCTACAATCATAGTCAAGGAGACAGAAGCAATAAAAACAAGGGAAGGGGAGATGCTTGATGATAAGAAAATTGACGATTCTTCTGCCACAAAGGTTACAGAAGAGATGTGCCTGCAAAAGGAAGAGCAGCTCCAAACACTATCTTCCGCATTGCTTTCCAGGGAACAGGAGCATGGAACTACAGCAGCATTCGAGAAGACAGAAGGAGAAAGCACAAGGGAAGCAGAGACGCTAGATGACAAGAATATCAACAATTCTTCAGCAATAAAGGCAACAGAAGAGCCATGCTTGGAGCAAGAGGAGCCCAGGGAACTCAAACTCTCCGAATTGGGGATTGAAATCAACAAAGACATACAGATGGACAGCTCAAATACACTACATAAGGAAGAATGTTGCACATCAGATGGAGCTACAAAATTGGTGACTGAGGAAAACCAAGAGAGAAAATACTCCCATGCTTTATCAGCAAGTGAGAAAACTGGAGAACTAACAAGACATATCGAGGAACCCTCCAATCCTAGCTTTGAGATAAGTGAAAAAGCTTTTGAACCTGTGTTGGATGTTCACAGTCATGAAGTACTCACTAGCTCAGAAGAAAAGGTACAGGATGAAGGTATTGTGAAGCTTGTGGATGTCTCCACCACAGTAGTTGAAGAATCATTCGAAAATATTAAAGAGGAAATCATAGTGGAAGTGGTTAATAGTTGTGACGAAACTGAAAATGCAACTGCAGAAGTGGTAACAGCAGAATCAAGCTCAGGGGAAGCTCAGCTGCATGACATGTCAACAAAGGATATTATCTCACATGAGAGAAGTCTAGAAACAATTATAATGGAGTCCAGTCCACAGGCTGAAGAAGTTGCTAGCATGAAGCTCGAAGAATCCTCTAACTTGCCATCTCAACTCCCAAATATGATTAGCGAAAATGCAGAGAAAGAAGGTGAAACTCTGGAAAGTCCAGATGCACATGAAGTTGAGGAAACTGAAACAGCTTCTGATGCAGTTTTCGAGTCCAAATATCAGAGTGTTAAAGAAACTGATGAAACTGGGCAAAGCCTAAAAGTGGAGAAGCTGGATGCAGCTGATATTGAAGAAATCAAAGAAACTTCAGAAACATTGTCTATACCTAAAGCTCTAGGAGTTGATGCAGTTAGCGAAGATGGAGTCATTGATGATCAAACTCTCCCAGCAGGGATGTTGCGTGAGCAACTTCAAACTCTATCTTCTTCAGTTCTTTCCAGGGAACAGGAGCATGGAACTACAACCACAGTTGAGAGGACAGAACAAGAGAACATGAAGGAAGTTAAAACATTAGGTAATGAGAGTATTGATGACTCTTCTGCGGCAAAGACAACAGAAGGGACATGCTTTAAAAAGAAAGAGCTCAGGGAGTTCGAAGTCCCTGCAGTGGGGCTTGAAAGTGGTAAAGCCATACAGAGGGACAGCTCAAATGAAGTACAAAAGGAAGGAGGCAGCACTCTGGATCAAGCTTCAAAACTAGAGCCTCAAGAAAAAGAAGAGATCAAGTATGCTGATTCTCCATTAGAAAGTGAAGAAATCAAAGAACTAACAAGACCAATTGAGGAAGCCTCCAATCACAACTTTGAGATAAGTGAAAAGGCTTCTGATCATGTGTCAGAAGTCCAGAGTGATGAAGTACTCACCAAATCAGAAGATATCAGTGAAAAGCATCTTGAGGCAGTAATAACTGATTTGAACACTGAAGAGAGTCAGTGCAAGAAAACAGCTGAAGCAAATCAAATATCAAAGAATGAAGTTTCTATTGAGGGGGTCAGAGAACTATATCATGACTTATTATTTCATACAGCTTTGGGTTTTTCTTTTTATTTCTCCCTTTCCTTTCTTCTTGCTTTTGTGAAATATTTCTATATTAAAAATATGTATCTGTGTGGGAAAATATAACAGGTCCTAGAGGAAAAGGAAGTTTCCAAGGATTCTAAATCAGTTTCTCCTGGTGAAGAAACAACTACAGAGAGCCATCAAGGAGATGAATCAAAGACAGAAGAATATCTAGCAGAGGAGACAAATAAAACATTTAAAGCCACAACAAATGTGAACCAGCATGAAGTATTCAGGGTACATAGTTAAATTTTATTTATTTTCTCTGTCTCCTGCTTCTGTTGAAATGTAAAGCTGGAACTTTTATCTATTATACAGTCGTCAGAAATAATTGACAAGGGCAGTGCAAGTGATAGCATTGAAAAGAATATTACAGCTGAAGATAGAACTGTTGAGGATGACAATGCAGCAGAGAGCTATCCAGATGAAGCAAAGGTAAAGAATGTCGAGGAGGCAGCCATTAAACTGGAACTTGAACACCAGAGTGGTGAAACAAACCTCATGAAGAGGACAGAAGTCATAACTCCAGGAGAAAAGGTTAGGTTACCTTCAACTCCCCCCTTCTTCCTTGACATCAAAACATAAATTTCAAAAAAAAAAAATGTTAAAAGGTTAGAGAACAAAATGGATTCTAATATTAGGGCTTTAATTTTTTGTATGATATCTCCACAGAAATACTACAAATGACACACAGCTACAGTGATCTTGCACATGTTTTCGCTCTAAACAAAATGATCAGTAAGAATTTTTGCTGATTATGTTATAAAGAATGTTCTGAACAAATCATATTTGACAAGGGCTTTAATTTCTTTTTTCCCTGAAGAGGCTGACCATAATAAACAGATAATTTAATAATTATAGAAGCCAACCACATGGATTCCTGCACTCAAGATCAACTTGCTCCTTTTTCTCTTTTTCTTTTTCACCTAAGAAAGATGAGGTGCCTTACTGCTGTATAAGTTACCTTCTATAATCTCAAAAAAGAAAAAGAAAAAATTGAGATTTGTGATCAACCACAAGGAAATAACTTCAACCGCCATTTTGACATTGGAAAGAACAAAGATATGCCTGGAATGTGAATAATGGAAGCCATTATTCAGTTTTCTCCAATAGTGTCGGACCATTCCATTAATCATTTCAAGATATTACTGGAGCCTAAACATCAAGTAAAGAAGTAAGTTGCATGGAAGAGATCAAATTGAAAAGCTCTTTGATTTATCTTATATCCAGGAAGCGGGTGTCGAGATATCACAGGAAGAAGGCACCACAGGATTTTCAGAAGTCAATGAAATCACTCAAAACATTCAGCAGCTAGGGATGACCTCTTATGCAGCATCTCAAACAAAGATTTCAGAAGCAAATCCCAGTGAGAGCACAGAGACAATAATTTCAACAGGCCATGAGGATGTTCCACCAGTGCTACAGCACCCAATCGATGAAGCCTTGAAAAAAGTTGAAACAGAACATACAATACCAGGAAAAGCTACAGAAATTGATGTAGAAGTGAGAGGAGTTGAATGTCAAGGAGAAAAAAGAATGGTTGATTCAGGTGAAAAAATAACTGAGGAGTCTATATCAGTGGAGTCAGCTAAGTTTTCATTATCCGACCTCATGCAGAGGCCCATGAAAGAAAGTTGGCAAGCAGCTAAAGACTCAAGCATGGAGAGAGACCCAATGCTCAGCAAAGCAGAAATGCAAAATGAAGAAGCAGAAACCACTCAATTTGGCGAAGTAAAAACAGACGAAGAGGAAGGAGATGAACACAAAAGAACAGACACAGACTCTGATGCTCCAGTCATGGTAGAAGCCTCTAAAGATATTGATGTTAAGGTTGTACACAAGAAGTCTCATAATATCCTATATGTTGTTGGGTCAAAGGTCAAGCATTCAATTTCCAAGGTGAGGAAGGTCATTACCGGTAAGTCTTCTCATCCAAAGACACCATCACCAAAATGAAACAAGGATGTAGATGATTCTGGCAGTTGCAAAAAGTCAAATGCAGAGACAGTTATGTACAAGGGCTTGTTCTTAGTTTGATGTTTTGATAAAATCACTGAGGTTTGAATGTGGTGTGTATTTTTTTTCTTTTTAAGTAAGATGGGAGGAAATTACGAGGGAGGGGGGGTCCTTGCCACACTCAAGCCAGATGGACAAGTGTGAAGGAGAGGATATGGGAATGTAGCCAGAAAAGGATCTGAAAGCAGCCCATTTTGTCACATTGCGGGCACAAAAGTTGACACTTTGGTGAACTTTCATAACCTTCCAAGAGAAGGAGGCAAGGATGATGGAGAGAATGCAAAAAAAAATATTAGGGAGTGGTGTGTATTTGTGCAGCTTGAATAAGTTCAGATTCATTATTTGTACAGAGTCAATCCAACAATTACTTGATAGTATAGACTCAATGTCCATATTGTAAAATATATTCTGCTCGGACAAATATCGAGAGAACATTATGTAAATCAATTTGGTTACTTGTATAAAGGATGTTTGAAGCATAATCCACAACCCTAAAGATGTAGCGCTTCATAAGTATCAAAAACCCAAAAAAGCTAAGATTTGTTAAAATGTTAATTTAAATAATTAAATTCACCATTTTCTATTTAGCTTAAACTTATAAAATAAGTGGTAATTTAACATGATATCAGTTCAAACCTTGTCTCCGTAATTTACTTTTCATTTCAATTGAATATTCCATGTGTTAGGCTTCACTTATTAAGAAAAATTTTGAGCCCACACATGAAGGGAACGTTAAAATATTAATTAATTATTTAATTCACTTTTTTTCTATCAACTCAAGCTTTTTGAATAAGTAGTGATTTAACAAGATTATGACAAAACTTATGGTCTTATCCTGAGAGGCAACAACAAATTATCAATAAGCAACCATGAGGTACAAAAATTGACCACAGGAAGGGCTGAAACAGAAAGAACGGACTAGGCCGATGAGAAGGCTATGCGTGAAGCAGAAACTTCGACTCCGACAAGACTAAGTTTGGACATTACATGTAGAATAATAAAACACCAATCAATAAGAAACCATAAGCCGATACGGATCAAACTGAAAAGGATTAACTATCAGAATTCATGCATAAATAAACATTTTCCACAAGGCATCAATCTAAACTACGACAAATCCCAATTATAGTGTGTCCAAAAATGCCGATACGGATAATATTTCCATTAATTAGTCTGATTTTTGTGATAGTCACTCATAAGGAGGCCAAGCAGTAAATAATGCTAAAAAGTAGAGGTGGTTTGGAAACCTACCATACGGGTTCGTTAGGCAGTGAAAAACGTGAAAAAGTGAAAGCTTCAGAGTCCAGAGCCCTCTTCACAGAACGCCATTGCCATTTCTAACGGAATCACTGCGCGCCAAGTGAAAACATGTTCGATAAAGTCGACACCGTACAGATAAACTCAAATCTTTTCCTTTTTTTTGTTTTTTGGCCTTGTGGGAGGGGTTTAAGAAAAAAAAGGCCTCCAAAAAGGGTTTAAAAGATGGATGACTTTGGCATTTCTCGTGTTTGGGTTTGCCAACTTCTTTTACTTATACGAGATATGTGCGACTTTTAGGACACCCAAACAATTTACGAGGACCGTTTTTTTTTTTTTCTGTGGACTTTCACATTTCTTACTTCCTTTCTAATGGGGACATGTATTTTGACCTTACATCGGTTACATAGGTGAATAGTTTTATGGTAAAGCTCCAATGATATACTTCCTATTCATTCATTCATTCATTCTATTTCTAGTTGGAAGTTTCTTAACTTGTCCAAAGACTAAAAATAAAGGGGGGAAAATATCTTGCCTTGATGGGATCTACTCAACTTGTTACAAGCTCATTTGAGTCATTAAGCATTTTTTAAAAGGGTTTTAGCTTGGATTTAGTTTTAGTTGAAATTAAATCCGTTAAAATTGAAATATAGATTAAGCCAAATCTATGTTAAAACACTTGTCTCAATACGAGACCAAACTACATTTTGGTAAGAAGTTTTGTTACACGTGGTACAAAAAGCGTTTGATGCGGCAAATTTTTTATTACAAACACAAATGCCTTTAAACTTGTCGCATGCAATTATGAGCCCGAAATTAATCCTAAGCATTTTTACCTGAAATCAAAAGACTCTTGAATTCTAACCCACCCAATCACTAAACCCCATTCATGAAGGACAATTAAGATTTTATTTTAAAAATTTAACAGCACCCATGATGGCACGTGGTGGATATATTGTCACATCATTAAAAATTTAAAATGACGTGATATTATGTAAATCGTTAAATATTTAAAATAAAATCTAGACAATTTGGAAATGGAGATGATCATGTTCCATTCATGAGCTGCCCAACATTTAGAAGATCAACTCTATTTGTTAAATTTTTATTGTATTTGTTGATGTGTTTTGAACAGTATTTATTTGTTTGTAAGTGCTTAGATTTAATACAAATTTGTGTTTTTATAATGATTTTGTGCTTGAGTTGTTTGTTAATATTTTTTTTGTTAGAGAAAAAATAAAAATAAAAACATTAACAAATGAGGCCTTTATTTTTTTTATTTTTATCTTCTATTTTATGTTCTTAAAATAAAAGCATTATCAAACAATTCAAATACAAAACACTTTTTTTGTTTGTTGGGAAAATACAAATCAATCTTAAAAACACAATAACCGAAAAAAAAATTGCTTTCATTTTTTCGTCACATCTCAGGACACATTTTCTAATAAAAACAAAAAAAAATACCGATAAAACACATGCGAACTCGCAAGCAGGGTTCATTCACTGTTGCTCTCCATATAGCAGACCAGATTTTATCACACCCACTTGACATATAGTAGCCCAGATTTTATCACTCTCACTTAACACCGGTGACAAGACGTAAGCTAAATGAAGGTAGAAAGTTCTGTTTCTTTTAAGTGGCCATTCAACGTAGGACATGCCGGCCGAAGTAAAATGAGTAATAAAATGAATGTGAAGAATAGATTTATTCTTTTTGAATTTGATCTGTTCATAGACAGCAACTTGAAAAACTACACCTTTGGCAAAGGTCAATGCAACTGCAGCACTAATGTCCATTTCCCAGCGGAAGTTCAGACGGATCAATATCAAACAAGAATCAGATAGCATGACAAAAACAGCTCTAATGTGAACCGTTCATTCGAAATGAACAACCCAAATTCTGCAATGTCATTTAAAACATAACTCTCCTTCAAATGAACAACCCATCTGCCATGTCATTTAAAACATAGCTCTCTCCTTCAAGCAACAGTCTCTACCCTCACCGCCAACTACCAGTCTCCCACCACCATTTCCAGTAGTGGTGGTGGTGCTGGATTGATAGTCAGCAGTGCGACAGTGAGGCTGGTCAGGATGGCAACAGCTATTGGAAAGAGAGTGGTAGTGGGAGACAGGTAGTCTACGGTGCAGCTGAAGTAATTGTTATTTGAGGACAAGGATCGCTGAAGGAGTAATTCAAGCAATTCATCCTCTTATCTTAGGTTTGACATACATGTATATCAAAAGTATACGCCCCCAGAATAATATGCAGTAATAAATTTAAATGTGACAAATTTAAGGAAACAACAATAGGGAGATAGAAAACTACAGTTTGGTTTCTGCGAGCAAAAGCAATGACGAAAAATTTAAAGAATATCTTACATATTTACCAAAATTTTTAGCCATCTCAACCTCAATTGGCAATGTTGAACTCAATATACGCCAGTTTCAAGCTTAAGCAACCTCAAGCAAATTAACTACCTCTCTAACCTGATATGACTGGAAATACGTCGGCAATAAATTCAAGAAAAGCAAATTTCAGGGGCACATCAACTCTTCTTGGATTTCTGGGCTGCTTCAATTTTTTTCTTCCGTTCCTTGAGAAGATCAACATGATCCTGCTTCCGTTTCTTTCCAATCTGAATTAAAAAATAAATAAATATATAAATTTAGTCACACCACAGAAGGAAACACAATCAAACTTGAAGATAGTAGTTCAGATGGCATATGAAGATTTCAGAGGTATAAGAGCATTTGACAACTAAATAAAATCTACCAGTGATCAAACATCAGGCTAAAAATAATAAACTATTACCTAGAAGATTACAAAATGTAGCAGTAACTCATCACTAAAGTTACATCAACATAAGAATTAAGAAGCAATTAAAGTACGGATATGCAAGTCTCTTCCAATGTCCTATTTTTTCTAGCTCCTAAAATCCCCCACCCCCACTTCCCCCTAAAACAAAGAAAACAAAAAAAGAAACGACAAAAATCCCTCTTCTCAAGTCCAGTGGAAACCATTGCATTATACTTCAAATATTATTTGTTCTAGAAGCATTTGACCACAAAAAAAGTTACCATCTTTAGGTGCTAGGACTATATGATACCAACACCTAATCTTCCACAGCAAGTATATTCATAAACAACCTTCACAAAAAATTGTAATCTTACAGTTAACTATCAGATTACAATAGCTTTTAAGTATTTTCAAAAGCTGTCTACTCAATAATACTGTATGCAAAGAAACATGCAGAAACAACTTCTACCTGTTTGCATAAATAACAATAGCTTTTAAATTTGAATACCAAGTCCTGATCAAACTAAGCAACAAGGTATCCATGACAACAATGTATTCTAATGATAAGCAATCAAAAGACATGGTTCAGTTCTACTATGAAATGCCAATAACTGAATATTGCACATGGAAACATTATCGAAATGATATATGACTTCCAAGAATTCAAAGATAGTAATCCCCATGCAATGTGCATTGACCAGACGAAGAACATATTCAGTATCCAGAAATACTGCTGTTAGCTTAGTACATAAATTGTCCAAGATATTCTAACTTCAAAAGCACGCTTTTTTTTTTGCCAGAAAACAATACTAACAGCATAACTGATAAATTTACCTGCATAGCTTCGTAAATCCCCCTCTTTCTACGTGACATCAAAACCTCCGACATTTTTGCATGATCCTGGACAATTTGTTGCAAGTCCGGCTCAGATTCCCTAGCCTCTGTCTCTTTAGAAGAGCTCTGCTTATTATCTGAGGCAGTTGAAGAATGCTGTACACCATCAACTTCCATTTTCAATTCATCAAGATACTGGTTCTGCTCAATAGTCATCTGCATCCATTCCAAAACTTGGTAAAGTCAACAGGGATGCAGTAATGAACTTACTATGAAAATGAAGAAATCAAATAGCATCAAATTCAATTTAAAACACTGTTTAGTATATCATTGACATACAATTCAATTAGTCAAAAGAAATGCGTACCTTGCGCTTTCTCTCAGCAGCTTCATTAGCTTCTGCTCGATCAATGATACCTTCAACCAATAATTTACGAGGATCTTCTAAATCTTCTGCTCCTTCACCCGGTAATGGAAGGACTTCATTTCTAGCAGGAGCCTGCAATCGTTTAATGGTCTCCGCATACTCAGGAATGTAACCTTCAGCCTCATTGTCAACAAAAGGTGACAAGTGTGGTGGAGGAACCCTGTTGACAATTATCAATAATTCATGCATTGAAATTAGTATCACAAATTGTGCAGCAGCTTTCACCTTTAAAGTGACAATGAAAGTATCAATATTTAATAATAGATAATAATTCATGTGGTTGACACTAGCAACACAAGGCCCACAAAGAACCTTTTTCTCAAGAGATGATTTTGTGTGCAGAATTTATCTACCCAAGCACAGAAAACCAGAACAACAACTTAACAATTATAGCAAAGGCCAGAAAGATTAACAAAGATAAATCAATATAACGGGCACATTTGGTATGTGGAATAAACTACTGGAATTAAATGGTTATTCCTATGAAATAAACATTCCTTTGTTTGGTTGCACACCCTTCCTTAGAATAGTCATTCCCGTAGGAATAACTATTCCCCTAAATAGAGGAATGAGAGGAATAGCTATCCTGAAGGAATAGACTGTGTTTTCTAAAAAACCCACTTTTTTTTTTAAAACCGAAATTTTTATTTAATAAAAAAAAAAAACTTAAATGATTTATATGGGTAGGGGTGGCCGGCAACCCTCATAGACCACCGGGGGTGGTCGCACCACCCCTGGTGCCATTGGGGGTGGCAAAGACCACCCCTAATGCTCATTCAAGGTCAACAAGGGAAAGAGCGAGCAAACATGGCAGAGGGCAGCAATTTGAAGTGTATCCCAGTAATCGACATGCAGGAAATTGAAGATCTAGAGCAGTATAAGAAACTGAAAAAAGCATCTGACGAATGGGGTTGTTTCAGGATTGTCAACCACAAGATCCCTGCAAGTCTGATGTCAGAGATGAAGAAAGTGGTGAAAGATCTGCTTGACCTTCCCATGAAAAGTAGCATGTATAGTCGGATGCAATGTACAAAAAGATTGCACCAAAGACTTTCACTTCAAGATGTAATATATGGTACAAAATATAAAGAATGTATAGTCTATTGGGTGTTCTGTGAGGGTGGCCGGCCACCCATAAAATTTTTAGTCTTATTTTTTATATATATGAATCTTGGGTATTTTAGAAATTTTGGGTCAATTCCGGAAAAAACATATGTGTTGTCACCAAACAAAAGAATAATCATTCTATTCCAACCTCTTATATTCCTAGCAATACCCATTCTTATTCCTAAAGGAATTATCATTCAATATACCAAACATGCCCTTAAAGAAAAATTACCTTCCAACCATATAATCCTCAGTTGGCAAAATGATTCGTGCATTAACACAATCAAAAACCCATTGTGGTTGCACATATTCTCTGGAGAGGAATATATGACCTTGTGTTGGTCGGTCAACAATCTGCACATACAAAAAGCAATGACTCAAAATTATCATTATTAAACATTTTTTTTTATAAGTAATTATAATTATTAAACATATTTCAACAAACTGTATAGATGTAATATGTTAATGTGCCATCTCATCTATGATGTGTTTAATGGCAAACCTGATGAGTAATGCTTTGGTCAGCTTCCTTATATGGAGCCCCTTCTCCCTCCCAGGAAACAATACCACCAAAAGCAGGAATGATAAAAAGCAACGACTCTCTGGGAGCCTGAACATAGCAAATTTCATTCATAAAAAGAGAGAATAATTGCGAGACAAAGAAACAGCATAACCAAAAAAGTTGTAGAGACTGGTAAGTTACAGCAAGATGTATGTACTGCCTAGTTCCAAACAAAATCAATACTATGATTAAAAAACAGATACATGAGTGTTCTTCAACATTCAAGTGAACTTTCAGGCACTAAACTAAACATACTGACACCGAATCCCCCCCCCCCAAAAAAAAAAGAGTAGACGATTACATAGTGAATTACATTTTCCCACCTTATGCCGCGTCAGTGGTTTTCTCCCATCCTAAAATTTATATTAAGCCATCAACGCCTGAATTTTTTTTTATCTATTGCATTATCCTTCTACTGCTAAGGTTTCTCTCATTATACTTAACTTAAAATTCATGTGGTTATCACATTATCGCATGCTTATTTTTCTTTTACACTTGTTGAGATCACATGATAAACATGTGAAATTTAAGGTTAAATATGATGGAAATTGAGAAAATTTTACCAACGACAGGACATTGCAATTAATTACAAAGATTAGGGAAACAATACAAATGATCTTACGCTATATGTATAGCATTTGGTTTCTCATTTAAGCATTTTGTATGATATTGTGGGCCTAGGAATCAATTTCCAATTTCGCTCTCACTCTCTCACCTTACTAAACAAAATTTGATCTCATTTAGAGCTATGGTCCAAGTTCCAAGTTTAAGTGAAGTCAAATCCCTACTAAAAATCTTTCTATTTCAAAATTCTTAGGAATTTTATGTATTCTAGAATGAAAAGAAGAGATGGGGAGGGATTAGTCACATATATGTATGTGGGAATGTGAGCATGTATGTACGTGTGTATATATATATAGGTATAATGAATGCAAAAGTCTCAGGACCCTGAAGGGTTAAAAAAGTACTGAAATTACATATTCAAAAAATAAGAGTGAGCAAGAAGCCTTTTTGCTATTAAAGGTGAATCTCTGAATAAGATAAGGGACTGTGTTAATAGCCAACATAAATACACTAAATCTCAAAGCAAATCTCTACATATATATTTGGAATTAAAAGCCTAACTTAAGCTTCCAACTTTGATGAGAGTGACATATGTGCCTGATTAGAGTTGGGAGTAGAAAATATTTCCAGAAGTAAATTATGAAGTCAGCCAAAGCAACCAACATAAAATCTCATATATAATAATAACAAAGGGTTAAGCTTCTGAAGCTATAACAATTAGTGCAAAGCTTTCACATGGAATTTCAAAAGCCATAATATGAGCTAGACAACAGACTAGAGACAAAGGAGACTTCAAAAACTTTGGCCAAAGCTGTTGACTATTTTGTAACCTCATGAATTCTCATCACAACTAACTCAAAAGATGATTTTCTAGTCAAACAGCAAGTAAACTAGTTAATAAGTTTTTAAGAAGTTGATACACCACCTGGGGAACTTGATCTTCTTCTCTGGCCAGCTTTTATATTATTTTATTTTGTATCAAAGTTTTTGTTCTATGTGTTTTCTATTATGCGAAAGAATTCACCTCGTTTCATATCATTTAATTATCTTCTCATAATGGCAATTCCCTTTGCCCCACCCACCAAAACAAGAAAAAGAGCAATACTGACCATCTATTGCTGGAAAAAAGAAGTTCTCATTAAGGTCTCACTAAGGTCAATAATGACAAACTAATCTCACCTCGCGACTCAAGAAGAATTTCAGATTTCTAAAGAGTTTTTTACACTCTCTTGTATCATCATCCTCTTCATCCTCACCGGCAACATCTTCAACAAGGCGCATCAACGCACCAGGTTCATTGGAAGGAAGTTGATGTTGAAGTTGAGCTAGCCTTAATTCAGACTCATCAGGTTGTATACCCTTTTGTTGGGTCTCAACTTGCTCAGGTCCAGATATACTAGAAGCTTCAGGATCCACCACAGAACGTTTAGTGTTTGCATCAAAGTATCTTGACAATGCATAAAGATCTGCATAATTTAGAAAGTACTAAATTACATTAATAATCCATCTAAAAAGTAAACAGCCTAAACCATGAGCTACCAACCAAAACTATAAAATACAAAATTTCATGCTTAGCTTCAAGCTGCTAAATCTCCGAATCATAACTTGGAAATTTCTGTCCCACTGAACAGTGAAAAGCATACCTGATGCTAAAGCTTCCAAGCGTGGATCAAGAATGGGTGGATACTTCACGTTTATAGAATGATAGATGTGATAATTTATGAATGCGAGGAGAGTCTGCACCCAAAACAAACTAAGTACATTAGAAAGATGAGAAGAGAGATTTAATAGAACAAACATCTTGTGAGCAAGCTTTCTGCTTGAAAAGGTTCCCTTTCTAACAAATTGTGTTGGGTGCCTGATTTAGAGGACACCTTCCCCTTTTTATAAAATATAACTAAACATGCATAAACAATTTAAAATGTTATTGTTTCCTTATTCACATAAGTTGTAGTTTATAATACTCTCTATGAATTCATATTTAGTCATGCCCAAAAAGCCTTCTATAGTTTTTATCAACTCAACGAGCACTGATCCATGACAAGCAATTTTATGAACCCTTTTTTTTGTTGGGGCAAACTATGAAACCTTTTTCCTGTTTTGTTGAGGGCAAACTACAAAACCTTTTTTTTCCTTATAAGTACAAAACTATGACATGAACAACAAATACCAAAAACTTTTTTTTTTTGATAAGTAATGAACAACAAATACCAAAAACTAAAACACATGAACCATCAAAACCTAACCTCATAAACTTCCACAAACGTTAGCATGACATTGAAGTCAACATCATCACCAGGAAAAACTTGCTGCAGTGCATGAGGGGTCAACCATGTGATCTTTTGACCTTCAACCTCAGCCTTCAAGTACAAACAGCACAAAGATTTAAAGACTGAACAAAGATCATTTCGATATGATGACCGTGTAATGATTTACAGCAATAATAAACTACGGGTAATGGTACCTGATAATATGTGCCTTTCACAGATATGAAGACTTTACCTGATAATATATGCCTTTCACAGATATGAAGACTTTTCGTAATTTATGAGTACGTGAGATGTATGCTTGCCATTCATGACTCAACCTGGCAAATAAACCATGATTTACTTGAGATAAGTATTCAGGAGATGATCAGCCTATATAGTGAAAGCATTAAAACACTAGTACATTTTATGTTGGTGGAACACTGGTATAAATCTGATACCATTTTCACCTCACCCACTCTTTTTATTGGGGGGGACAAATGAAGAATCTACCTTCGACAATTATGAATGCGCTTCACTGCAATTTTTTCCCTATCCAATGCAGGTAATGCTGCAAAAAGGTGCACCATCGTGAGACAATCATCCAAATCTCTGAGTGCATCGACAAACTTCGGATACCTATAATCCAAGCATTACAACAGAAAATGTCAGTGATTTTTCGACAGCAGAAAGCAACCCGCAATCACATCATCCTTCAGAGCAAATGGATGGAGTCAACAAACCTTTCACGGATAATTCTATCTAGCTTATAAGAAGGCGTGCGGGTTCGCAAACGATTTGCGAGATCTGGGTTCTTCTTTGACTCGGCTTTCTTTATCTTCTTCTCATACGCCCTTATATCTCTAAATATCTCAAGTAAAGGCTCATGCTGCAGGAAAGCAATATCCTTCACATGGTAATAAGTATGGTGGTTTCCTTTCACCTTCTTCTTTGGCTCCCGGGGGAATATGCCCTTGAGAATGGATAGTTTCCTACAATTTTCAAGCCATTAAAATAATGAATTATTCATAGTACCAGACAAACGACCTTTTCCAACAAAACAAAACAAGCCTCTAACATAGTTTATCCAATAACCAGTAATGGCATGTGCCCCATTCAGGCATATCGAATAGCACTTACTGACAACTACAAGTATGGGAATTTACATTAAATTTTAACCTAATATAAGTCACTCCTATACTATAAACTTCAAAAATACCTAAAAACTCAAAAAGCCACGTTAGTGCCCACGAAAATAATACATACATTTCATTTGGCATTCTCCAACAGACATTTTCTTAAGAAGTATTACTCAGATTATCAAAAACCAAAGCCTACACACCCAAATGATAGCTATTACGCTACCAGCAACGGTACACAAGTAAATGCTACCAAAATAAGTGATTTCACTTTGTGATTTTAAAGTCGCCAACGAAGCAAATCCAACTCGAAACTTCACAAAATTTACATATAACCATAATCATATACCTAGAACACGAACCCAAGTGCCTAAACTATATATATAATCTGTGTGAGATAGGAACCTGAAAACAGGAAGATTGACTTGAAGATGCTTGACTGCCTGCGACCTGGTGATGTACTTGGCCGCGTTTCCCTCCTTTTTCTTTCCCTGGAAAATACGAGAGGAAATTTGAACGGGAAATGGTGAGAAAATACAGATAGTAAATAATCAATGAAAATGTCGATTTGCATATCGGCCATAGGTTATCGGAAAAACACCACGGTGGAGAGCAAGAACTTACGGCAGGCCTGTAATGCTTCGGCATGGTTACAGCGAAGCAAGCTGAGGCACGGAGCGAGAGAGAGGGATATGTAAACGGAGGCTAAGGAAAGAGCAATAGAGTTACGTAGAGGTAGTTAGGGTTTAAGCGGTATTGGGTCAGGTTTTGCGGGTTTTATTATGACCCATGCTCGGGTAACCGGGTTAAATGATAATCTGGGCTGAGCGCCGTTTGGTCCATATAAAGAAACGATTTATCCAGTTAGCAATTGAGTTGAGCAATGAGAATTATGGTGGAGACTAATTTTGGGCCTGTTTAGTAAAATGTTCAAAATCCATTTTTTTCATTCTGGAATATTGAATACTATTTAAATTTTTAAGTACTAGTTAACCAAACTTAATTTTAGATGCGGCATTTACCACTAACACATTTTTTAAAACAAACTATAAAATTATTTTCGAAAACAATTCTCAAAAACTAAAACACAAAATATTTCTAAAAAAATAATTAAATTGTATTTTTTAGAGAGAAGTTGTTCATGTACAAATTTACGGGTGTTGATTACATATATAATAAATAAAAACAATAAACATATTTACAAACAAAAAATATTGGGGTCGTTTTGCCGCCGCCTAATGGTGGCAGCCCCACGGTGAACTCAACACACTTCTCAAATTTTTACTTTCTTATTATTTTATAAAAATATTTTAAATTTTTTTCAAACTGAAAAACACTTCTCAAAGTAAAAAGCTTTTCTTTTATAAACCCCACATACACCACTATTTTCAAATGGGATTCCCACCAAATCGACTCTTAATTTTACCTTGTTAAAAACTCAAAACTTTACCAAACGAGTTCAAGTGTATGTTTGCTTATATTTTGGATTTTGTTGTCGTAGTAATAGTTGTGTGTATGTGGATTTTGTTTAATTAATTTGAAAATTTGCAAAATTAGTTGATGCGGTTTGAAGTTGTGACAAATAATTTCAAAAGTGTCAAATAATTCTAAAAAACATATGCTTTAGACCACAATCAATACACTCAAACACAATGGAGTAATAAATACACCAAACTAAAATTACAGTGATAAAATAATCAACCCAACAAACAATAATAAACCATCAACACACACAACAACAAAGTTTTTGTTAATGAAATTGAAGCCCCTTTGACACTTAAAAGATAAAACATCTACGATACCACCAAACCTATAAATCACTAATAAGGAAAATACTGCACAAGCATATATACTTACAGCCATCTGTAATACTAAGAGATATTATGTGTGCAAATGAGCTCTTTACTCACCACCCTACCTCCTAAGCAAGCTCTAATTCCTCACTATCCTATCTTCTTTCTAGATTTTCTTACCGATACACCGATAAACTTTAGTTTATTATTAATGTCACAATAACAACTTGGTTTGAATCAAACTCTAAAAGACTTTGCTTCAAATCTGAGATTATAAATAGTCTATTGGCAAACAATCTTAAACACCCTGACCCTGTGTTATGAATACAACAAATAGTGAAGCTTATTACACAAATGTTCTGTTAACTCTTACGATAGTTATTGTAATTCATGTATGAGAGCCCCCTCCAAAATAACGAGCAAAACGACTTAAATAATTAAAGTTATTTTTTGTTATGCATGGCAGAGTCCGAGCATCGGATACACACAACAAGAAACATGAGTTTCTATAAAACTCTCATGTCCGGACACCATATAAGAGCATTAGCAGCAGCTTCCCTTAAACTCTATTCCCTTCCTTAGTGTAGGGAAAACTGTTAAAAAAACACAAAAAAGTTTCTGCAGCAGCTTCCCTAAGTGTTCCCTAAACTATAAAAACACCAAGGGAACCACTTTTGGTTCCCTTCATCTAGGGAACCAAAAGTGGTTCCCTTAGCATTATTAAAATATAAAAAATTTTTCTCTCTCCTCTACCATTTGTTTAAAACAATATTTAAATGATTTCTCTTTCCTCTCTCTTTCTTCTAGCATTTAATTTAAATAGTATTTAATTCATGTAGGGAAAGATGAAGGGAAACTGTTGTGGAGTGCATTTAACTAGGGAACTAAAAAATGGTTTTGTTCCATACATTAAAGAAAAGTTTAAGGGAAGCTGCTGCTAATGCTCTAAGGCAATAAGAAATATGTGTGACTTCATGTCTGGACATCTACTTTAATATCAGGATCATGTCTAAACATTAGATAACGCATAAAGTAACCTTATTTTATGTCTCTTTCATGTTCAGCCATCGGCTTAAGTACTTGTATTCTTGAAGAATTCTTCAACTTCTTCAATTAAAGACCTAAGTACAAAAATTAACAATGTTAAAAAAGTACACTATTATACGCCCAACATTTATCTCCAGCATTATATATTATAAAAAGTCTATTGTAAACCCTTGTTTTATTTGTGGTATGATTAAATATTTTATATGTGGTATTAGTAAATATATGCTAAAAACTATAGTAAGTGTCAAAATGTTGTGATATTTATAAAACTCTATGTACTTTTGATGACATAATAATAATAGTATCTAATAGTTTTAAAAAAGATCATAACAAAAAAGGAAGCCAAACAATATTTTATATGTGGTATTAGTAAATATATCAAATTGAAAATGTTTCTAAACACAAGGAGGGAAGCGACTTATTTAACTAAAGAATGTGCACGAATATTGACACACCTATAAATTTGTACAGCTTTCAAAACAATAAAAACAAATAAATTAAGTCTAATATCAGCAATTACATTTGCAAAGCTCTAACAAAAAAAAAATGGGGATTATGAATAATCAAAATAATGTTAATTGCATCCCTTTTAAGAATAAGATTATCAAATTCATACAAAAAAAAAAAAATTGCAATAAGTAGCAAGTCAATTAATCAGTTCTTGTGTTTTTCAAAATACTCGATAGAAAATATTTTCTTAAATATAAACTCCACCAAAATGAAATTATAAAAATTATTATCACTTTTATATTACATCAAAATATTTTTTTAAAAATAAAAATAAAGGACCTATCCAAATATATTAACAAACATAGATTTGGCTTAGGTCACTTAGGTACCGTAATTTTTTCAACGGTCCAAATTTGTCTTTACGCTCTCTCTTTTTATAAAAAAAAAAACTTAAAATCAAACCTATACTGAAAAACTATAACACATATGGTGTAATTTTTTTATAACCCCCGAGCCAAATCCAACAAACATAACCGAGAGCTTTACTTACGTCCAACTTTTTCGTCCTAAAAACTTGAGTACGCCGCTAGAACTACTCTAATCAGACATTTAGGTGTTTTTTCCCAAAAAAAAAAAAGAAAAAAGAAAAAAGAAGAGTACCAAAAAAACCCGCGTCCGCCAACATTGAAATTTAAGTTCCCGCCAACAAACATAATAAAAGCATCTTCTTCTTTTTTTTTTTTGTTGAATAAAACCAGCTTCTTCTCTTCGTCCCCCACCCTCTCTGCGCAGCCGCAGACTATATTTCGCATATGGAGAGCTCGAATCCCCAATCCTTCTTCCACAACATCAGATCCAGAGAGCTCAATGGATTCAGAGGTCCCCTCCCTCCACCCTCTCTCTCTCTCTCTCTCTATGTGTACGTATTTATATGTAATAATTATCTCACATTTCGCATACGCATATTTTTCAGTCCGAAAACGGCCGTACATTAGCGACTCGGCGTCGGGTATCGCCGAAATCGGAGCGGTGGCTGTAGAGCACTGCGGCGACGAAACGCCGCCGCTGGCCATCTCATTCTGCAAGGTACAACAATAATTTTGTCAATAAGTATTTTATTTTTAATGTTGGTTGAATAGTTTGATCATAGTTTCAATATTTACCTACAGATTAAGCATATTCAATTTTTTTTTTCCCCTTAATATTTTAATATATTTTGCTTTTTTGCAGACTAGCAAGAATTCGCACATTCTAGCCGTGTCTGATGAGGACGGGTACGTGAGCTTGTTTGATACTCGTCGCAAGTTCCAATCTTCTGCATCTCAACGGGATAACGCAGGCATGATTAGTTTTTAGGGTTTTGACTGCTGTGAAAGTCTCAATTATTGTTATTTTTAGTATTACTAACTATTCATTTCTATTAATTTATTGAAATTACTATTTTTTTCACCACTGTTTCTCAGAAAAATCCAGGGTTTGCGATTGGGTTGCACATCATAATGCCGTGTTTGATGTATGTTGGATTAAGGTAATTGTCGAATTCCTTGGTGATTTTCCGAGTTGGTCCCTTTTAGAGCGAAATTTTGATACAATTTTCGTTGCAATTGCGCTGAATTGGGTACTTTTCTATCAGACATGTTGAAATCGAGTATTGCTTAGTTGTCAATTTGGGTAGTTATTAATTGGGTACCATTTAATAATTTACATATTCAGGATTGTCAAGAACCCAGACATTTTCAACTGTTTGTAGGAAATGGGAAGTGAGGATTTTGGGTAGTTGTTAATTGTCAATTTGGGTGAAGCAAAAGAGTTTTCGGCTCAATTATAGAGGCTTCTGTCGATGCTATGGTTTATGAATCCAAAATTGAGTTAATAAATTTGTTGTCATAATGTTGATGTTCATCATAATTTGAACACTTCTGCAGGACGACACTCAAATTCTGACGGCTTCTGGTGATCAAACTGTAAGTGATAAACTTTATAGTAGTTTTCTTGCTCTCATTTAGCATGTTTGATTATTAGAATGAAATCTGAATTTGCTTAGCATAGGCTCACTTTTATTTACAAGTCTCGCCTTCTAGCCTGTTTTGTTTGACTCTGTATTCGGTCATGTTCGCTCCTCAAAATTCTATTATCATATTAGTTATATGCACAAAGAATATTAAGCTATGAAACCAACAAAACATGCTTGAAATGACATTTACTCAATGGGTACTCATGGTTCTGTGATTTAAAACTTATGGGCTGGATGCAAAGTTTGATAATCAAAAACCAATTTATTTCCTTAATCAAGTTGTGAGCATGATTCAGGCTATCTTGGCTGATATGTCCAGGGCATCTTGGTTCTGATTGATTCAGTTGCTACTCACCAAGAAAAAACGTAACACACTTGCAATAAATGAGTTAAGTCTTACAAAGAAGATTCAAATACCAAAAATTAGAAATGGGCTTCCATGGGAAAAATAGTGGTAAAATTAATGTCAAACTAATATGACTTTTCAGTTTCTTAGCTAATTATGTTCTTTGGCCTTTCAACAGATGAAGGTGTGGGATGTCCAGGAAATGAAATGTATTGGAGTGTTGGCAGGGCATACAGGAAGTGTGAAGTCTATGTATTCTCATCCAACTAATCCTGGTAGGTTTTAATTTTCATCTCTATTTCAATATCTTATATTTGCCTCAATCTCCTACTATTGTTCCTATTTGGTATATACTTCAAACCCTAACGACTGTTTTCTTTCCCTGACAGATATTATTGTCTCCGGTTCAAGAGATGGGTCGTTTGCTCTTTGGGACTTAAGATGCAATTCAAGTTCCAAAAGTGGGCATGGGGAGCTTTGCTTAGGGTAAGTTATGGTTTCATGCTTCTTTTGATCCGATCAAGTAGCTTACATTTGTGATTCAAACATAAGCATTTTTTTAGTTTATTCCTCCATTCAGTTCAACGCAATTCTGTTTTCCTTTCCTTTTCGTGCTTATTTATTTTTTAAAATATTGTGATTACTTCGCACAGTTCAACTGCTGTGGTCAAAGGAGCGCATCTTTCCCCTCAAGCAAAACGCACTAGGCGGGGCAAGGTTTATTGCTGATTCTGTTTCTTCCTGATCACTTTTTCTCCTACTCTTTACTGAGTCTTTCAACTCCTTCAGGCAGCTTCGATGAGCATTACATCGGTTCTCTATCTCAAAGACGAGGTTTCCATTGCTACTGCTGGAGCTGTGGACAGGTATCTATGAGTAGCATTTGCAAGGATACATGAAATTAGTTGTTCAATTCTCTGGTAAGAAGCTATATTATACTGATACTTAGAGATTATTGTTTGGTTTCACCTGTGGTTGGTTCATTGCAGCATTTTGAAGTTCTGGGATACCAGAAATCTGAAAAGTGTGGTAACACAGACATGCCCTCATCCGCAGTCAACTAAAAAGGTACTTTTGACTTTACGGCAAATTTATCATGTAAATGCTTCCTTCCATGAAGTAAGCAACAAATCAAGTTTCATACTTATTGAACCTTGCTATCCACCTTAGTAAACTCAGGATCAATGCCCAAGTTTGGGATTTAGACGGTGGCAGAAGATATTAAATGTCTTTCTCCAATAATTCCATGAGTTGAACTTTTGTTATGGATTTTGGATAGTTTGACATATTGATGTCCTGATGGTTGCTGATTCTTTGTTCTCTTTCCAGGAAAGAAGATTACATGGTATATCTAGCTTGTCCCAAGATTTGACTGGAGTGTTTCTTTCAGCCTCATGCATGGACAATAGGTATTCTACCCTTTTGATTAGCATCTATTTCTGCCACAATCAGGGCTAACCACTGCTAAGAGAACATAATCTTAAAATTGTGAGCATGAGAGCTCAGCACATTGCCCAATGTGATGTAATCCTATGATCAAAGACTGCATTTTGCATCTCAAAAAATTCACCCTTGCTTTGAACCATAGACAGTAAGCAAATATAAGAGCATTACTAGGAAATATTGAAGGTCTTACATTTTTCTTCCAGAATATACTTGTACAATTTACTTCAGCTTGAAAAGGGGCCTTTGAGATCTTTCTCTGGATGCCGGATAGAATCATTTTATGTAAAGGTGAGCATTGCTTTTTGTAAGCCCTAGAACCCATCTTGAAATTCAATGTCCTACCTATTTACATATCGTCAATATGGTTTGCGCAACTGCAGTCAGCAATCAGTCCTGATGCAGCTCAGATAATCAGTGGTTCTAGTGATGGAAATGCCTATATTTGGCAGGTTAGCTTTCATATTTATGAAGGGCTCTTTGTTTGACTTTGATTGGAATGTAAATTAATTGGCCTAGTCAAACCAGGTGAACAAGCCGCAGGGTGATCCCATTGCATTGAAAAGCCATGATGGAGAAGTGACAGCAGTAGATTGGTAACTTTTAAACCCTAATGCTGCTGGCTTGAGTGTAACCGGCAAAAAAGTTAAGCTCCCAAATTTCTTTTGCAGGTGTCTGTTTGAGGCCGGGAAGATAGCAACTTCTTCAGATGATTTCACAGTAAGCATACACATATGTAAATTAAATACAGGATGATGCAACTGTTAACCTATTGTAACTTTTTGTACTATTTAGAATTCCCTGTCTCAATCTGCACATCTTTGTTTGTTAGGTTCGCATTTGGAACACTCAGAGCAGTTGTTGTGCGAGCACAAGATCCCCATCTTCTGTTCGAAGGAGAGTAATGGCAATCCCGAGTGCTGAACGTCACAAGCTTATGATGAATGAACCAAGTTGTCTTACAAAGGACCCTGACAATTTGATTCCTTCCAATGAAGAATTACACCAAACTAACTCATCTAACCCAATCACCATGCCCGAAATCAGTACACCTGAGAGCCAGAAGAAAAGGTTCTTCTCAGGTTCTGATTTAAATGAAGCCTTAGCGAAAACTCCTGAAGCTACATTGAAAAGCCCGTCTTCTGTTTTGAACCCTCCTTCCTCTATAAAAAGAACAATCCGAGATTACTTTCTAGTGGCTTTATAATTTGATGGTCAATATCTGTGGGATAATTTTTATACATACGGTATGAAGGACTTATTACAGTGAAGTCAATGGCTTGAGAACTGAGAAGTAGATCCATCACTCTCTTCAGATTATAGAGTAAGTTCAGTTTTTTGTGATTTCATTTTTCTTTTTAATATGGCACTGTAAACTGTATTCGAATGGGAAAATTTGATCATGTTTGCTTCTACTTTTGCAGGATTGTATGGGAAATGTAAAGGATACAGGAGGATTGTTTATAACTATATTACATCTCATCATATTTTCCCTCAGGATTGAGGTCAATTTGGAATTGAACAAAAATGTGTACCAAATTGTTGTCTAAATTTATGTAGCTCATTCATACGTATGAATATATCATGTAAAAGTTTTTTTTTTTTTTTTTTTTTCAGGGGGTAAAATAGTGAGTTGAGGGTTGATGCCTAGAAGTACTGAGTAACCTGTTTGATATTGTGATTGAACTATGGGTACATCTAATACTAATAGTATGAACGCAAGGCATTGTCATGAGAAAGCCAAAAGTGAACCTGGTTAAAAGATACTCATTTATGATCCTTTGGTTTATATCTCATAATTTTCTAACTTTTTTAATTTTGTAGATTTTTTGTTTTCTTTTTTCCATTAAAGGGATTTTCTATTGTATACTTTGTGTATTAGGATTGCATCCTTGTGCAATATTAATGAATTGCATTACTTATTAAAAGAAAAAAAAAATTATGACCCTTTGGTTTAATCTAGAAAATGTGAAACTAAAGAGCTCGCTGCTAGTTGTAATGATCAAAGAGAGCTACAAAAGCTTGGGAAACATTTCATTGCAAATAAGTTAATTATATACACTAAAAATTTCTTGAGATGGAAAGAAAACAGAGAAAGCTCGAGAAAGATTTAATTACAAGGTTAATGATACATTAAAAATATGCCAAGCGAATAATTATTTTGGCTGTATCCATGCTCTCACTTTGACATTATCCAACCCAAATGAGCATAAGCTCTGAACCAGATAATACACGTTCATTGCATGAACTGATGGGATTTTTAATCTGTGAAGTGGGACTATATACACTCGAAAAGAGTTAGTTCGATCTTGCTGGAGTCACAGTTTTAATCTGTCCACAAATATAATTTCCACATAAGTACACGGAAAGAAACGCAATTCTCAACGTTGAGTTAAGAACAAAAAGTCCAAACCCATTCCATTCAAATTGATGTTGATAAATATAACATGTCATTCAAGTTTGAAACGGAAGTTAGACTCTGTTTGTTTGTTTCGATGTAAAATGTTTTTAATATTTTTTGGATGTTTAGCTGTGCCCTTGGAAAATTTGGTCAACTGAAAAAATATCTTCAATCAAAAATAAAACAAGCCTTATTTTTGTAAAATGATTTACGTTTTTTTCAGCGTAAATTGTTTTCCACCCACTTCTCTCTTCAATCCCTCTAACCCAGAGAACACCCAACCATGGCACACTCCATATACCAGCCCTTCTCCCATGGGTATCGATGCCCACTGGAGCCGCCCTTTGCCAGTGCCACCCCCCAACCTAGCACAAATACATACACCCCCTTTCAATATCAACTCATTTATACTCTTTCAATGTCACAGCACACAAAACTTGATTGACAACCTTTGAAGATGTTGAGAAAGAAAGCAAGTACAGTTATATCCGTAAGGTCCATGTGATTCATTTCCTATTAAAATTTGAATGCATTATTATGTGACCAATGGTGCATTTAGGTTGTTCTAGATGTTGAATTTGAGTTTTAAATCATTAGCCTCTAAGAGATCTATCATGTGGCTGACAAGTAGAGTAATGTCGAGTCTTTTTTTTTTTTTTTTTTTTCTTATGAAAAAAACAAAATTTATAGATGAGTAAGAACAAATACAAACAAACAACACATACAAAAACAGAAAATTACATAATCCAAAATACAAAAGACCAAAAAGAAAGTCCAATCTTCACAACAATCAAACCACAACTTCAGAGGAATCCTCGAAGGCGGAGAAGGCAATCGAGAATACCATCAGAAAAATTGATTATAGCAGCCTATAGTGTAGACGGTGTGAGTATCAACAAAGAAAAACTCATTTTAACTTAACTTTTGACTAGCTTGTGAGGGAGCTAGAGAAGTTAAGAGGTAGTTGTACAATGGCGGAGGAGATACCATTTGGGGCAGTGAAGTAGAGAATCACTAAGATCAAATATTTTTGAGGTCTAGATCCGGATTTGAAATTTTTGGTAGACCAAAAGGGTTATATAAAAGAGAGCTAGAGGTGCTGTGATGCATGAGATCAAAAGGAGCGGCGCATGGAGTACACGCGCGAGGGAGGGCGCCCGTGGATGGTTGAGTGACAGTCAACAATGGAGGAGGAGGCGTGCATGAGTGGTGGAAGTTGTGGGTTTTCAGTAGATCTAATTTCTAATAACCTAAGCAAAATACAAGAAAAACTAAAGAAGAAGAAAATAAGGAAATAACAAAGAGGAGGTGAGGAAGAGGATACCATGAGGGTTGCAGTGGGGACAGGAGGGAAGAGCACTCCTCCTTGACTGAGATATGAGAGGGAGGAGAAAGTTTTTTGCAGAAAGTGTTTACAGGAGAGAGGGTGTTGGTACCCTTTCCCATTGTTGAGTGTCGAGTCATTTGTCTCTTCTTTCTCTTTATAATTTTGAGATTTTTTTATTGAGCTATGCAAAAATGAAATGATTTAATGTAATAGAAGTCTCAAAGAAGATATACTATGATGATCAATTAATGTCATTGGCTTGGGTACGTCTCTTATCTGTTTGTTGGGAACTACATGGTTGACATGTTTACGAAATGAGAGAAAATCAGATGTGCTTGTAAAATGTTTTATGAATTTCAAGGAGTGGGATGATATATTATCTTTATTAGACTGAGGATGGGAAAGACTTGAAACTATTTAAGCCAAGTTTGTTTGAAAATTTGAATATTAATGATTTCACATTTTAAATGCGAACCAAACAATGGAAAGCATATTCATGGTGACAGCCTAACAACGGAAAATAAGTTGTTTTTTCAGAAAATGTTTTCAACTAAAAGAGTTTCATTCTTGTGAATGTACTCCCTATGTGGGATACTTAACATGTTCGCCACAACACTGCACTCGTCGATACACACAACGCCTAATATCCATCGTTTATGGCTAGGACTAATGGGGTATCTAATCTCATTCGCTCCCCAAGCTCTTAGTAAGAGGGGGAAGGGTTAAGGATTTAACTCGCGTGAAATATCACATTGTTCAAGGAACCCTAGATGTTGTTGGGGCAAAACATCAAAAAATGTTTTACGTCAAAACAAACAAAACATTAGTTAGAACTGAATCATTAATGAGTTTTCTTAACAAAATGCTTTCACATTCAAAATAGATTTCAAATATGCAATGGCTACAAAATTGTAGAAAAAATTTCAGAAAGTCAGATAAAGTTGTGAACAATTGTTGAATTTACTGACCTGGGAGGAGGGGGAATCCTCACTGTTAGTTTCTCTACTGGCTAATATACAGCTCCTGCTTAGCTATGAGGTAACAACCAATGAGATTGCTCGGTTCCATGATGAACTGCTCTTGGAATGTTCCCATTCGCTTGCTAGATAAATCAATGGAAAGATCTTTAAAGTTTGGCAGACCCTCTACTTGTATGCCATCTCCACAAATAAGGAATTGATTCCCAATAATGAATGATCCTGATACCCTAATGGCAACTCCATCTTGACCATGAGCTCGGCACTGAAGTTTTTCCACAACATGCACAAGCTTTTCAGGAGGCCAGTCACCGGCTAATGTAGTTCGGATATTTGACAGAGTTGTAAAGATATCATCTGGACCAACAGAGTGTTTCCCAGAGAAACTAGAAGAATAGAAGCTTATATTAGTGGGCATGAAAAACATGACTCCAAAAAAAAAAAAAAAAAAAACCAAGAAAAACATGGTAGTATGATGAAAGCCAAAAAACAAGCAGACCATCAGTTTCTCATTTTTAAAGTTTAAAATTGACTTTTGATAAAACTACTTTTGTTGAGTTTGGAACACCTCCTTTCCCAAAACCTTCTTCTTCTTCCCATGAAAAGCATTCCAAATTAGCTGTGATACCTTTCTTTTCACAATAAGAAGTTTCTTTCCTCTTGCAATTAACTTTCACTGATACCATTTTTTGTCAAAACAGGGGAATAACTTATCTTCAAAGTAAAGATTCCATTAGTATTTACTCGAAAGATGTATGAAGCTCCTTTCAGAAGAAGTTGTAGGGACTGAAAATATTTGACCAATTTAAACCTTCCCCTTCCAAAACTAGCAACTTTCGCTTCAAGAAAAAAATTGTTACTGCGTAGTTCAGCACCTGAAAGTTGAATCTTCTTTATATAAGGTCCTTATATGTTGCCAGTGTTCATCAGGTCCATTAAAGAGTAGGTAGTAATGGATCGTCAGCATCTGGTCAGAAACACATAACATGTATCAATATCCATAGAGCATAAGCACGAGTAATTAGCTCTTGTTACAATTGCTGATTCAAGCTTACATCCAAGTGCTTTAAATTCAATAGGTCTTTGTTAAGTTAAACCTTTTTTTTAATAATGTACACCCAAAGTCATACCATTCAACATGGTAAGATTAGAGCATGCCATATTTTCTCGTCAAGGTCTGCAACCAGATCAAAAACATTTTATTGATCCAACCTCACATATCTACAAAAATCGAATTTAGGTTGATAGGAAAAAAAATGAATTTCTCTCATTGTAAATGACGGAGAAGAATAGAAAATGTGGTGTAGAAAAATTTCAATGCAAATGCTCAACTATCACGTATCATCTATATTTGGTAAGTTTTAACATAGATGAATTCCCAAAAAGGACCATCCAGTAGGTGTAGGTTCTAAGATGCCATGCAAGTCAAAACTAAAAACTAATTCATGTTCTGGGTGCAAGTTGGAAGACCCTGCTCACTTCAGTTTTGCATTCAAAGCAGCTTGGCATATAGACGTTTTGTTTTCTGAAAGTTCGTATGTACCAGCATAGTAGCCTGATTCACATGCAACACTCTGAGATATCAATTACTAATTTTCTTGTTGACAAATTTTTCGTCGTTAGCACATTTATATGGGTAACAAAGAAATTAGAAGTTTTCTGTACTCACATCTGCCAAGTCCTTCATTCTTTGTGTAGGATCAAAAACGCTTTGGACAAATTCTGCTAAATCTACTCCGGCATGTTCATACTTTGTAATAAATGGGTGTGAAAGTAGCTGCAGTTGGAGAGTACTATTAATCAATATCAAATAGCCAATCATTTCTTTATTTAATGAAGTACCTCAAGGCTGAACTGACGTACTACATTGACATGAGAAATCACATTTAGCCATGAGAAACTAAATTTCTTTTCAACGACGCATTCAAAAAGGATGAAAAGTGGAACAAGGATTCTCAGAGTCATTTCTTTAAAACATTAAGCAAGGATAAAAAAATGTAGGAATAATTAAAAAGGAGAAGTGGAAGTCCATAATAAGAACTATGAACTAAATGTCCGCACAAGCAGGTCCAAGTGGAAGAAGCATAAAAGCAGTCTCTTGGTAATAATTTCAAGAATATTAAGATTTTATTAAGTTAATCCTTGAACTAATCAACTAAATTTTACCACAGTTAAGATTTTTTTTTTCTTTCAAAATGGATGCATCTTCTTTTATACATACAAAATATCAATTAAAACCATAGGTTTATACTTCACCAGCATTTTCCACAGCCCTTAGCATGCTCCAGATGCAGCTAACTTCTGCCATATTTACTCACCTGCTCTGCTGTTGGCCTAGCATCTGCATCCTTCTGCAAGCAGGCATCAATAAATGAGCAGAATTCAGGAGAAAAATTGCATTTTGATGGTGACGGTGATGGGTCGTCCAAGATCTGCCAAATCAGGAACTTTTAGTTGCAAAAAACAACATGACACAAAGGCAATAAAAAGCATAGGAATTCAACTGCTGAAATAGTATTACAACTGGGGACTTGACCCAACATTCTTTGATCGTTAAGAGTATAACAACTGCTGAAATATTACGTTTGTTACATCGGATATAACTGATATGAAACAGATGCAACTTTCATTTTTCTTTTTCTAATTTTAAATACCTGCTGAGGAGTTAAAAACTATTGTTATATTGAACCCTTGTAAACATATCAGCATGGAAGTTTTAGAAAGAAGTCTGTTTGGAAACAAGTGCTTTGCACTTATCTTTTGAGAGATGTAACATAAAATAAGGGACATATAACTTCGAAAGGCATTGGCATGTCACCTGTAACATAAGATTGACAGGTCCATCATTAGCTGAATATGGAAATTCCCCTGTGCCGCATTCAAAGAGAGCAAGACCAAGGCTCCAAATATCAGCCGGATAAGAATAACTCTCATTTCGAATTCGCTCAGGTGACATGTATGTAACAGTTCCAACAAAAGTAGCACACTGGTAAATTACATTCAGAGATAAGTGAGTAACAAATAAGCAACTCGACTTTTATGTCTCCGTGGCATTAGAGAGTAGACATGCATTAACAAGAAAGAAGCGTACAACAATAAAACCAGCACTGTTATTACTTAGACTGATGTAGTATGTATCACTAACCATTGCCATTGAATTCTCTAAGCCAGCACTTATACCAAAATCTGTTATTTTTGGCTCTCCCTTCAGATTCACAAGCAAATTTGCTGGCTTTATGTCTCTGTGAACTAAATGTCTAACTCCATGCAAGTAGCTTAACCCCTTCCAGGATGAAAAATAAAATGTTAATAAAGAAGAATGCACTGCGTTCTGATTAGGTGTCAAGCCTCAATAATGAGGAAAACCCAGCTGAAAGTGAAAAGATATTCTTACATGCAGGAGCTTTTGAAACATAGATGAAAGGACAGGTTCGGGTATTCTTTTCTGCAATCTTAAGATATCTGCCAATGATCCTCCATCCATGTACTCCAGAGCTATGCTTATTTGCCCAGAGTCAGGAGTATAAAATGCCCCATGGAATTCAACAAGACCCTGATAACAAGGTGCTTCACACAATGTCCGTATCTCAGTAAGAAGCTGTTGCCTTTTCTCCTAGCATGCACAAGGGAATACTTATGTAAGACAATATGATAAATGAATACTATGCATGATAAACGAATACTTATGTAAGACATTCATTCATGCTGAAAATTTTAGACATGGGTATGTAGATCAAGATTTTGAATTTTGTCTACCATAGAACAGATTAGTACATTTTAACATCATTTAGAAGGGCAAATAATCTATACTCTATAGAGGCACATAAATTGATACTACAAACCAGAACATGTTTATTAATTCTTAACTCATAGGTGTGCTGCCTTGTCATATACGACGGGACGTGTAGGATATGAAAATTCGTTCATGCAACTAGTGCAAACCAATTTCAGATACTTCAGAACAGAGGAGACTATTAAGAAACGTGAATGAGCTGAACATTAAAATTTACCCTCTTCCTTCATGGCATTGTTCAAACACCATAAAAATGAGCCGAATATGATCATATTCTTAATGTACAATTCACAAGCATTTCCTTTACAATTAAAAAAAAAAAAAAAAAAAAAAAACCAATTCCACCAAATGGCAAAGTTATATAATAGGAAACACGACCTCTAGACCGCCTCGTATGATATCGAACAAGTAAACATATTGACCTATTTTCTTTATCTTAGTCCATGAGAAAACCAAACTCTCACATCATTAAATTCAATAAAAATTAAGACTTGGCAAGCTATATACCTTCTCAAAGATATTGATTTTCTTCAAGGCTAAAATCCTATGACTAGGAATATGTATAGCTCTCTGTACAACACTGCTCGCTCCACTCCCTATTTGCCCAAATATCCTCATCTCATGTGAGGCACACCGGTACGTCCTCTCGCTCCGGTCCTCCACAGACGGCCAAGACGTGCACTTTTGCAACCCTAGCTCGTTGATATTGTACACTCCGTACGATCTACTCAACAAATTCACAGTCCCACCGTCCGATAGCTTCACAAAAACCAAACAATTCAATACAAAAAACCTAACAAAACAAAAACCAATTCAAATCTCAATTTTCTAATCCAAGTAAAAAAGATTACCGTGTAAGAATCATCACAAGGGTCCAAAGTGGAGCCGGCCAAGAAGCCCTTTTCGGCATCAAACAAAGGAACAAGCTTTTTTCTTAGCTCCTCCAATCCAGCCATGGACGATTTCGCTACTGTATTCATTAAGAATCATAATGATAATAATTCAACGTTTATCTCATTTTGGCTTGATTAACCTTGATTATAAATCTAAAAAATTGAACAAAAAATCAATTGGATATGTAGTAAGCAAGTGAGACTGCGATCAGAGAACTTAAATTGAAATTAATACAAGAAGAGCTCCGAAAAGAGATCTCACACTTACAAGTGAAAACGCTCAAATTCCAGAGCAGCTGCTTTTACCTGAATTCTAACCGTTTTTCAAATCTGAGCCAACCAGCCGATTGTTTGCTTCGTTGCCGTTAACTTCGATGCAGCATTTGCAATTTTGATTGACCACGCGACGTCGTTGCTTAAGTTTTGAGCCGGAGATAAACCGCTCCACGGTATCGTGGAATATATTCTTATTGACCGTGTAGAAAAGAATTTTTTTTTTTTTTTTTTTTTAAAAAAAGTGATCATAGGGTTCACGTAATAAGAGCTACATAACATTAATTGATTGATTTAATGTAGCATATCGATAATTAATTAGGTGATAAGTTGACTGAAGAACCATTTGAAATCAAAGAAAAACCCAAGGGCCTAAATTTAATTGTCAAAATCGAAAAATCCAATGATTATATTGAACTCGCACGAAAACTTAAAGATTAAATTTGATTTTTTCCTATAAATATGGGTAATTTAGGTAATTTGGTTAAAATTTAATTTTATTCTAATTAATAAATTTGGTTCTTCTTATATTTTCACCAAGAGTAATTATATATGTCACTCCTTATGTATTTTTTGTGTCAACAAAAAGTGAAGTGGCTTTTAAAATCATCATTGAATTTATTATCGATGATTATTGACTTTTGATTTAATGGTAATTTTAAAAGCTACATTACTTTTAATTGACACAAGATAAACATTAAGTGTAACTTATATTATTACTCTTTCACCAAATAAATAAATAAATAAAAAGATTAGTCATTCTATTATAGCTTCTTATATTCTTGGTAGCACGGCTACCACTCTCCTACCTTGGGGTGGCTGCATGTCTATTGCTCTTTTTTTATTTTTTAAAAATGTAACAAGCAAGCGTCCATCCTTTAAAAATAAGCAAATGTTTTTAAAAAATAAGCAAATTCAAGGATTTGTCAAAAATTTACGGTCCTAACCAATACTCGAAAACTAGAGTGAGACTTGTGTCCTGTGTCGTGTGTGGACATGCACATGACACAACCATAGCCCAAAAACTAAACCACATGGCCTTCTACCGGTAATTGCTGCAATGCATAGGTATTAAAGATAAATGAAGTAACCTTAATTAACCCCATCTTAACAGTCGGCCATAACGAGAATATTGAATTCCTCATGGAGACCACAGATAAAATAAGGTAAGCCACTAAGCCTTAATCAACTATTGGCATAAGCAATATGGAATCCACTTTACAAGACACTAAGGCCACAACTTCCACCTTGTATGATCATAATCAGTTTCAAATCCTCTACTCTTTATAAATTTTGTAAGCTATATTCCTCTTCATGCATAGTCCTACCACCTTCCAATATTCTCTAATAATTTTTTACTCTCCTTTCATAATATCCATGCTAGCCTTTTACGTGATCACTCTTCTCATTTTTTTTTTTAATCTGAAATTAATATTGCAGCTTAAGCTGAATGGCCGGTCATCCAAATTAACCACGCGTGTAGTCTGAAAGAAAAATCTGGAGTCAGAAGTTCCACAATGAACGCATTAAAGGTTGCAATTGCAGGAATTGCAAATCCATTTACATAATTGGGAAGAGAGTGACTGATCATCAGAAGCTTAATTCATGCCGTGGAAATGTTGAAGAGCGTAGAAAATTTTGGGGACGTAGCTCACAAAATGCCTTTTAACTCCAGGGATTGATCTGGAAACTACGGCCTTGGAATGATTTTTGAATTCAGTAGGAAAGAACAAGGGGTGACTCATTGCCAAATGCTATTGAAGGCGTAGGCAAGACGACATTGTTTGAATGTAAATTAAATAATTAAATAAATTATTTTTTATTAAGTGATAATTTTTTATAGTATAAGAGCTAAAAGTCTTAAATTTGAATTTTATCTCCATCAATTCAACTCTCATTGTACAAAGAATATATAGTAAATGATGAGGAATATTGCTAGACTACTGGACATCTTAAGGGGTCTTAATTAAACAAAGTATTTTTTTAAAAAAAAAAATTATTGTTGCTAAATAATTAAGGTAGAAAAAAATTACAAAAAGAAGAGATGATGACATCCTTTAATGTATTTTTTGATAGAAGATTATGTTTGGGATGATATATATATATATATATTATAATATAGTATATTATATATTAGTTAAAAATAATGTTATGATATGATATAAATGAAGAAAATTAGGGGCAAAACTCACAATTTTAAAAAATCCCCTAAAAATTTAAAAATTCTCTAACTTGGTTAGAGCAACTTTAGCAGATCTTTCAAATGGCTCATAGTAGCTAAATATAGCTATTATGAGCCATTTTTCTTCCTCCAGCAGACCCTTCATAATAGAAGGTCTTAGAAAATATGCTACAGTGAACTTTCATAAATGAAAGTTCACTGTAGCCCATTTTACGATTATTTTATTAATTTCTTCTCCTTTCCTCTCTCAACTTTCTCCTCCTCTCTCCGTTCTCCTTCATTTTCTCGCTCAATCTGCCATGACCGAAATCCATATCCCCCCTGCACCTTCGGCTTCACCTTCGATGGCGCAGAAGTGGCGGGAGTCGAAGGGGTCGCGGCGGAGGCAGGAGAGAAACTCAGTCGGAAATCAATGGTCGGAGTCGATCTCGAACCAGAGAAGCAGGGTCGGTCTCGAACCAGAGAAGCGGGGATCGGGAGCGGAAATCGATGCGGCCCTGTCGGTCGGCGGCAGCCAGGAGGAGATGGGACGTGGAGGGCTCGGTGGAGAGGAGGTCGCGGCGGAGGGGGAGAGGAGTCTAGCGGACGGAGCTGACGAATGGTGATAGGGAATTGGAGCTGCTAGAACCGAGATGCCGGAAGAGAGATGGAGCTGCCGGAACCGAGATGCCGGAAGAGAGATGGAGCTACCGGAACTGAGATGGATCTGCCGGAAGAGAGAGAGAAAGAAAATAAAATAATAAAAAAAGTATTAAAATTAATATTTAAAGAAATAGAGGGTGTAATATAAAAGGTCTGTTAGAGTGTTTATTGAAAAATAAGTAGCTAAAATAAAAACTTACACTTTTTGAATGGCTATTTTAAAAAGCTTTGCTAAAAATGCTCTTAGATGTGGCAAAGCGAGAAATTTAACAAATTTGAATGCTCCAAGCCTGGAAGTCGTGCAATCATACTAAATTGTACAGTATCGACAATCCTGAGAGTCTGACAAATCACTTATCATATTTTTTATTTTTTATATAAGGGTAGTCTACCAATTAAAGCCCATGGAAACGAGCAAACATGCTGTACGTCCATCAATATTGACTTAATTGAGAGTGGCAAGACCGAGTGAATTATTGGCTTCAGAAATGTTAGGTGAAGAATCAGAAACTTAATTCCTGCAATTGTCGTCATCATCATCATCATCTGTCTCCAAATCAATTTCGGGGTGTTGTAGGCGCAGGAGATCTAAAGGACTTATTTTCAGCCCAGAGCGAGCAGAAAATGTAATCGATCGCCAAAAGATCGACTGGGCCTGGAGCCAAACTGCGTAGGAAAGCGGAAAGCCTATCCAATGTTCATCTGATTGGACGACGGGTTAATTGTAAGACAAGAAAAAAAATTATTGGTATGGTGCCTGGCGGTTATCAAAGCCTTTGATGTTTAAGTTTAGACAATTTATTTTTTAAAAATAAGATAGAAAGAGTTTTAGTATTAAAAAAAAAAAGGCTCTTATTTATTTGGGTGGGGGTAGTATTTTTTTTTTTTTTTTTTTCATATTTGCTAACTGCTTATTTATTTCAAGGTGGTGAGCTTGTGGTTTTACAATAGTGGTAGGTAAGGAGGAGGTTCTTATATATGCTTTTAAACTTCCTAATAAGTAGGCCTTTTCTTTAATTGAGGCAAAGCTTTGGGGTGCACGCGTATTAATGTATTGTCCATTATAAAACCTATTCATAGAGCCTAAGTTCCTTTAAATTAATTAGGTAGCCTTTTTGTATCCTCTTAAATATTAGCGAGAGGGCTAAATTATTGAATGAGACGCTTTACCCGGAATGTTCTTCTTGTCAATCCATTTTTTATTCTATTTATAACCTCAACCGTAAAGCTAAACAAAGCTTATGATGTGTGTTTTTTTATTAATTAATTAATTATATATTATTATATATTTTTTATGAATAAGAATTTATTTAACGTACAAATTAAATGATTAATGTTATCTATTATAATTTTTTTTAGCCTATCTTATTAAGTTGATGTGTTAATACGTACCTCATTGAGTCTTTGATTAATTATTGTTAAAATAAAAAATAAAAACTAATAGTACTAATTAAGGGTGAAATGAGAATATTAGTATTTGCCTTTCATCAAACTGGATATAGTAGGGTATGATAGCTAATTTGATATTACTTAATGTTAGGCATATGCTAATAATATCAACTACCAAATATAAGTAGCTACTAAGTATATATATAGCATATTCATCAATAATATAAAAAGAAAGACAAGACCCACCTACCCCAACTAATAAATATTTGCCATGCCACCAAAACCGCAGAAATTAGATAACTAAAAGTACAGTGCTCTTCATTTACTCTTATCACGTGCCACAGTAATTTTAGCCTCCTCTCGCTATAATATTCTACTTAATATATTAAAAAAAATTAATTTGTCATTTAATATAATTAGTGATTGACTTACCAATTATACATTCTTAATTATTTATCAACTATAATTATCAGATCAATTTGCATGAAAATTGTAATAAATTAAAATTGCAGCTGCATGTGGTATATATAGTATCCCAAACATTTTTTATCAAGAAAATAAAGTTGAAAACTTAAAAGTAAGTTAATCTTTGCCTTACACCAACAAAATATCGCTGAATGTGTTCATCATTAATCTTAGACTTCCTCCCCCGAAAATCCTAGCATTTCTTTCCCTCCAAAGATAATACACCACAACAGCGGATATTAATTTAGCAATAATAGTAAGGAGAATCTGTCTTTAGTAGTGGTCTCTGACGATCCCTAATCATGTTAGTCCAAGGCAAGTTGCATTTGCAAGTTGCAATATACCTTCAAAATAGAGACAAGAGAAGAAAAAGTGTCGTACGTGGAGAAGAAAGGATATTGGATGTGGGTTTTTGTGGTCTCCATCTCTTAGTAACTAATTAATCCTTTGAGTTCAAAATATATATAGCAGAATCCTCATCAATCGATCACATTGTTTTCAACATATATATATTAATGAAGTACTGAGCGTCTGATGGATAAATATGTCTATATGTCTATATATATATATATATAAAAACCAATAATTGCCTTGCCCCTCTAATCATTAGGGCCATGATGCATCGGCATAATTTATTTTATTTTTTTAAAAAAAAAGAAAAAGAAAATTTCTCGATGATCAGTTGCAGTACTATGACCCTTATAGTGTGTAAAGAATCCTAGCAGGCATGCAGAAAGGAGAGCTGCACTTAGCCAAAACGTTGAGGACGACATTAGTTATATATATATATATATTATGGGGTTTCTAATGAAAGTGCATACCCATCACCTCTCCACTTGTTTTTCTTGATGCCCAAAGGCTATGATAACATCAAATAATTAATTAATAAATTGAAAGGAAAGGGAAAGTTCATATAAATTATCTGATTATATATAGTTTTCATATACAATTTATTGTATTAATAAGAAAACGAAAGTTTGAGTAGGCACATATATATGTGCATATACATATATACAGATCGATACTGGTCCACATATGATGAGACTACAAAAAGTAGATTCGTGTACCTTAATGAGGAGATCTAAAGGAAAATCATATCATCATTATATGTTCATTACTATACGATTCTCCAATCATGAATAAAGACACATGGTCTTAACTAAATACATATGCTTTATCGATTATGATACATATATAATATTTAAATAGTACAAACAACTAAATTTTGATAGAAATTGTGATTTGAAAAATGGGTTTGAATTGTATAATATCAAAGGTGGACCAAAGCATTCTACCTAACTATATATATCTCTAGGGAACCCGTTAGGAAAAAAGAAAAAAGAAAAAAAAAATTTGTAGGCCAGGAAACCAACCACCCAACCTTTAGATAATTATATCCTCTATATATTTAAGTAACAAATCTCACACCTTTTTGGCTTTCGGAAAGATCAAACGGTATTAGGCAAGTGTATGCATATATAGGTATATATTTATACACGTGTATATATATAGACTTGAAAGAAACTTGTGTCAAGCTTAATTTTTGACTTATGTGACACATATCATGAGTATTCAACAATTATACTACATTGACTTCTATAACTAACATGACACTTTCTTAAAGAAAAATGTTTCGGTACTACAAAATCATTTACAATTAAATTGATTTATTAGTCCTCTATATTGGTAACATAATTAAGAGTGAATAGATGAGAAGTCAGCTATTAACTAATTAAATTAACAAGTGAGATTTTTTGTTTAATTATTTCATTAATTATGAACTGTCATGTAGATCAATTTGTTAAAGACTTTGTAATAAGAGTCTTAGTACTCCTAGCTAACACCACTCCTATTTTTATTTGCATTGCTAGCAGGTGTGTTATAAATTAGTTTTTTATTTTATTTTATTTTATTTTTAATTTTTTTGTTTCAATGTTTGTTAGGCTCCTGTAATTTGCAACCAAGATTGTGATCTCGATCATCAGCATTAGTCTTCAAATCACAGTTTAAATCTTCAGGTTTTTGGGAATTAGTGACTACAATACATATATAATTAATTAGTTAGTCTCACTCTGTCATACTAGCTAGGTACAAACCAAAAAAACAAAAAACACTAGAGAGCTAGTTGAGAGGTGAAAAATGATATAGTCCGGCCCAAACCACATGTAATTGGTATCCGTCCTTATATTTCAGCCACTTTTGTCTGTAACTTATACACCGAAAATGATTCACAGTACTACTGTCTACACACTGATTACTGAATACAATAATGGAAGCTAACAGTAAAGCTTTCGGAGTTTCGTGCTCATACTTTAACTCAATAATTGAACCCAACAGTAGTTAAAAAAAAAAAATTCAGATGTTGGGTGTGCAGCCTATCCTACCACATCTTTAAATAAATGAACCCCCAAGCCAAGCGTATCTCAGTGAGAGAGAGAGAGAGAAAGAAAGAGAGAGAACCCATATATATGTACAATATTATGTGTGCCAGTGCCACATAGAAAAAGTTGAAAGATTTAAAGCATGATTGTTCTTCTCTTTTCTTTTTTCCAATGCGGCAAAGAAGGAAGAATTCATGTTGCATGCATACGGTAATCAAGATTTAAGGGGTACGAGTATCGTTTCTGCATATTCTTTGTGCTACTGAAATATATATATATATAGTAATAGTTACATGTACACATGCATATATTGGTGCAAAAATACTTAATCTAGAGAGGCCAAAGTGATCACCATGCACATGCCTTTGTGTTACTTATAGCTAGGGTTTTGATGATCACAATCTATTTCCCTAGATGCGCTTTTACAGTGAAAGAGAATTTCCACCTTCTGTAGAATCATTCGATATACAGGTCAAAATATTTGTATTCAAAGAGAGACTAGCTTGTAAGTTTGTAACATGATGAAGTTGTGATGGGGGCAAGTTTGAAGTTAAGCTGCCAGGTTTTTGAACAGTACTGTTTGATATTATTATAATGGCAGTGTCGTAGTCATCCTTTTTTTCTTTGGAGCCCCATTTATTGCCCTTGTCTTTTGCTTTCCGTTCCTTCCCACTGAAAATGCTCTTTGCCTCCCCTTTCTCTCATCATCCTTACCTTTTGTCACTGTATTTGCATCTCTCTCTCTCTCTCTCTCTCTCTCTCTGACCTGCAACTAGCTAGCTAGGGTTTCCTCTTTCTTTGAAATCGATCATACCCAATTGTAAATTCCTAGGAATTTTAATTTCTCTCTAAATGGCTGCAACATCTTTTTCCTTGGGACTATCAGAGATTAATAGATCTTGAAGGAGCTTGCACGGAGGGCAAAAAAAAAAAAGGTAATAATATTCTTTCTGATCAAAGAAACCTAGGCATAAAAGGGTAAGTACAATTATAAGGTGCAGCCTCTTTTATTTCTTGTATTTTTCACTAATAACTCTCCTTTCTTTTCAAATAAAATGTTGCTAGAAAATTTTCAGGTTATATATATAAGTTGATCTAGGGTTTTGGGTATGGAAATTTGACAGCTGTAGGATTCCAGTACTTCACAGGCCAAGAGAGAGAGAGAGACAGAAGAAGGATAATAACATGTGGTAGGTGGTGTAAGTGTTTGCCATGAAATCGAGGAATCTAAATTTGTGGTGGTGGCTGGGGGGAAGGGGGCAGAGAGAGAGAGAGAGAGAGTTTTTCAAAGGACATGTATGTTGATTGAATTTTGGAACTATTGACCAAATTGAGGAGAATCCTAACACAGGAAACCATCTTTATCTTCATGTGTCTTATTCCTTTTCTTTTGTTTGTTTTGGGGGGAGGGGGGGGCCTGTCTAGTAACATCGATCTAAGATGCATTAATATTATTCACAAAGTAACACTCAAATTCAAGAAAGACTGCTTGCCAGGCAAAGGAAAAAAGTAAAAGAAATTTGGAAAAAAAAAAAAAAAGGATAGCAGCGCATGTTTTTAGTAACTATATATATATACATAAGCAAATGGTGCTAACCCTAATTCTGTTGTCCCATAAATCACCAAGTTAAATACGGTAAAAAAAAAAATTGAATTATTGGTTTACCTGGAAAGTGAATATATATATTGGTCTTAAAAAGGAAATTACAAAAAGAAAAGGCAAGGGAAATTTATGACTTGCCATTTGAAGTGAATTTGCAATAAAATGCTGATGGATAATTAGATGGGTGAATGATTTTTGCTGCAGTGAAGATATATGGCCTCTTCCAGCTACTCAAACTCTCCCTGTGCTGCCTGCAAGTTTTTAAGGAGAAAATGCATGCCAGATTGCATATTTGCGCCGTATTTTCCTCCAGAAGAGCCACAAAAATTTGCGAATGTTCACAAGATATTTGGGGCGAGCAATGTTAGTAAGCTCCTCAACGAAGTGCTTCCCCATCAGAGAGAGGATGCAGTGAACTCTCTGGCCTATGAAGCGGAGGCACGGATAAAAGATCCAGTCTATGGGTGTGTTGGCGCAATCTCAGTCCTCCAAAGGCATGTCCTTCGGCTGCAGAAGGAATTGGAGGCCACAAATGCAGACTTGATGCGCTACGCTTGCAATGATATGCCTACATCAACGTCCCAGATTGGAAGAAGGATGGGGCATGATGGATCTGGTTCTTATGGTCAAACTTCTGCTTTGTATTATTCTTCTCCATGGAATAATGAGCCTTATGATCAGGATAGCCAGGAGAGAGGAGGGGATGGCAATATGTAAGATTAATTGTATCATTCTTACTTACTATCTGGGGCCGGGCATGCACCTATATATTTATTTAAGTTTTTACCAATATTATTTGGGGTTTCTAGCTCAGAGAATTGGAAGGGGGGATTAATGTGTATCATGGTATAATATAACATCGCATATATCATATATGCTATATGTACTTTTTGAAGACCCGCTGAATAGAATATCTATGGGGGTATATCATCATGCACTGAATGGCAATGCTACCTAACCTCTCAATTGAAAAGTTATCAAACTTAAATATGCAGAAATGAGATTCTGCTGTAGCACATGGGAATATTTCCAAGTAAAGCTTTTGAAGAGGGTCGTTCTATAAGCTTAATTAATCTTGTACTATATATATCCTTAATTGGTGCATTATATATTTGAGTATTAATGTTTGGTGCATTAGGAAGACTTCCGTTTGTTTAAGAAGGATTATGAAGTACTTCTTCTCTGATATATTCCAACTTTTTCTTTAGCTCAATCATAGTTATATAGTCATTGGTTTCAGAAGATGATTCTATCTGATCTTTTCATATATAATAAATAAAACCATTCAAAAGATACCCAATTTATGTATCTCTAATAAGAAAATTATTTCTTTCCTTACCCCCTAGCTTATGATACTGATTGAGGGTTTCCTTCAGTTTTAAGGCCACCAATCTAAGTTATTTAACTACTAAACTTAGCTCAATGGTCCATGCATGACATTTGGCATGCACTGCAGAACCCGCCCAGTGGTTTATCAATATATAATGAGGTCAGAGGTGTCTTGAATCTTGTTAGTTTTTGACATTATTATCTTAAAAAAATGAAGCATTATCTTGAAGCATGGACTTCCCTGCCATGTATTGCTTGGTACAGAGGAAGCTGATGCAAATTATATATGCTATTCAATCCATAATCTTCAAAAAGATCTAAAATATAGCCTTCCTGCAGTATCTTTAAGAAAAGTTTCTTTTTAGAAGAGAGACTGGAGGTTTATGCTATAATATTTAGAACTTAATTACCAGCTGTAAGGCAAATGATTTATCAAATCACAATAAAAAGGGAAAAAGAAAACGTACACACATCTCATCCAACTAATAGGCCCCCCCTTTTTGTTAAGCATGAATGTTATGGGCCTAATTAGTGTGAATGAACATAAATTTTATGAGATTCTTAGAGCTTTTGGCACATCAATCTTCATGCTACTCAATGACAAACTTTTTTTTATTCAATATGAGGAAAAATTGTTACAAGGAAACAAAAAAAGAAAAGAGGTGCGTTCCAACAAGGCCCAAACAGTAAATACAGTACTTTGATAAAACACAACCAAATGACTGAAAATATGTCAAATTTAACCAATCCAATGTTTCTTAGATTAGTAGCTAAGAAAGGGGCCGCACATAACGGTTTTTGGTGCGAATCAAAGAGGAGTACTCCCACAAGAGTGTGCCCAATTGCTGAAACTTAAGGAACCACAGTTTATTTTGTCTTCCCACCACAAAGTTGGACACATAGAGTAAAGGAAATTGTAACCCGCATAAAAAAAAACAAAGAAAAAAAAAAGAAAATTGATCTATAACTTAGATAAGTAAAAGAAACAGTAAAAAAGCGCGTGAGATTCACACACAGAAATAGAAGTGAGAGGTAAAGGAGGGGCCAAAAATAGAGAGTAGGAATGTGTGGGGATTGGAGGTTGGAGGTGGATGTGACAGATCTGCGTTCTTCAACCCAGATCTGCCATCCAATAACAACTTCTTCTTTTTTTTTTTTTTTTTTAAGCCATCCAATGAGAACTTGCTTCTATTCAGCATATGATATTCAATGACAAAAAAAAAAGTGTCACTGCAAATATGTTGACTTTTCACCAACTCTAGATTAATTTTAAAAATTGCATAATATATAATATTTACTTGTGAAGTTCAGGTTCCTCCACAACAACATTTGTCGTTGTCTAAAGCAGTAAGTTACACAGATGCCTAGCTATATCCTCGTAGGATCGATACGAGTGATTGTTCTCCCATGTGATGAGGGTTGAACAGAAAGAAAGAAAGAAAAAAAGTAATAATTCCTTGATGCGGATCATACTCGGATGTTGAACCTTTACCTTCCTCTACCCTATTTATCTATAAAACATAAGGTTAATAGCAGAGAGGCTAAAGACTTCACGCCTGTCCAATTCAAACTTTTCCCTAATTAACCTAGTCAGAAGAAGAATATTAGTTGCTTTTTCCTTTCCATCAATTTTTTCAAAAGTATTCACACATAACTGAGAGGAAACGGTAGCACGTCACCATCCTAGCTCATTTCTCTTTAATTTATAGATGCACTAGGTAGGCTTGTTAATTAATTAAATAATTCATGAAGAAAATAACAAAAGTTAAACAAGCTTTATAATTTGCTGATCAGATTAATTGGTGTTCATGCATCTTATTAATTATTAGGTTGTAGAGATGCTATCCACCCTGTTGTCTAAAACAAATACAGGTCTCTTAAATGGATAAAGTTTTCTTTTTAAAATTGAGTTAGAGTAATTTTTTTTGACCTAATTTATTAAGTTGATATGTATCCAAAATATATATAAAATCACATGCATTTTGAACATATATATGTCGATCCAATAATTTAAGTCAGTTTAGAGAAAAACTTACTATAACCTCTAAACCGCCTACACTAGAAAATAGAATTAATGTAGAGAATCAAATCTAGCTAGGAATCAACCAACTTATAAAAACTCAATTCAAATTCACTGCAGGAAGTGCTAAATCACACAAGCTTAAACACTTTTTATTTAATCACTTAATTAATACTTTAACACTTTTTTTACGTGTGAGTTCAAGCTGTTCTTAACAAGTGAGTTTCAACATTATAAATGTTTAATTGAAATTGAGATAAATTGTAGAGTTAGCATTCAAATATTTGCTCTAATATTATATTAAATATCAAATTATTTAATTAATCTTAGACAGTCTACTCACCTGCTTAGACGTGTAGTGCTAATAGAGATCATTTCTAACAATTCAAATAACAAATCACATTTATTGTGTAAATTACTAACTATTCAAAGTAACAAAACATTTGTTACCGGACAAAGACTTTTGTTTCTAGTTACTACAGCCGACAGGAAAAAAAGGTAGAGACATAGAGGAGAGAGAGAGAGAATTGACAAAGATGCTTTTTTCATGTCTCTCTTTCTCATGCAAAAACCAGCACGCGCACGGCCTACGCCAAACCGTAACAGAATTGTGCATTTAGAATGTCTTAATCTGAGGAATGGGGTCCGAGGTCATGTCTATCTCCTCTTTCGGTCTTTCTAATCCACGGGCCACCCACAACCGCCCAAAGGGATCGAACTGACCCAAAAGGTCCAAGACCGGGACAGCTCTCGATGCATAAGTTGCAATCTAAGCTGATTGATTGATTGGACGTGCTCGAGCCAAGGGGGCTTATATTGCACATGCCCACGTGATCGGAGTCTCCATCAGGGACATCCCATTCAACACACAACTTCAAGATCACCCAATTCAAGCATTCCTGTTCACCTGCATGTGTGCATGCGGTGTACGTCATCGTGGCCTCTATTGTGGTCGACAACCGCCGGATTTAAAGGGCTCACATGAGCTTTCGCTCGGCACTGGAAAGCTTCAAAACTAAATAATAATAATAATAATAAACAAATGTGGTGTATAATGTATTAGTCAATAGAGCTTAATTTTATATTGTAAAAAATTAATGTGAAACTTAAAGTTCATTTGAATTTGTGATTTTGAAATATTATTTTTAAAAATGTAATTAAATATTTAATAAAATTAAAATTTAGTTTTAAAATTATACGTTTTCAAAAAAAATTATATTACCTGCGATTTGAAAATGAGTCTTTTACCTTTTAAAATCGTAATTTTTTTAAAAAACGCAATCTCAAATAATACCCAATTCAAGCTTCATTGTTCACTTGCATGTGCGCATGCAGTGTACATCATCGTGGCCTCTACAATTTGTGGGCGACAATCACCGGATTTAAAGGGCTAACATGAGCTTTGGCTCTGTAATAAAAAGGTTCATAACAAAATAATAATAATAATTATAATAAACTGTAATGTATTAGTCATGTTAGTCACATTAGAGCTTTTTAATATTAAGCTCAATCTTACATTGTAAAAAATTAATGTGATTCACTTAGATTATGTTTGAATTTATGATTTTAAAATATGTGATTTTAAATTATAATTTTTAAAAACGCAGTTAATTGTTTGATAAAACTATAATTTAGTATTTGAAATTGCGCGTTTTTTAAAAAACATCTCTTTGCTTGCGATTTTAAAATGCGAATTTTCTATGTTTTCAAATCATAATTTTTTAAAAATGCAATTACAAACGATTCATTTTCTGCAATTTAGTTTAAAATTGCATTTTTATCTATGCAATCGCAATGTTAAATGTACTCTTAGCAATTATAACTCCTTTATAATCTACACACTCTATGTGAACTAATCTCTTCAATGTGAAATTGGGGTGTTACATACAATTTTTATTGTAATTCTTTTATAAGCTTAGGTGACAATTCACATGAGTTCAAAATCAAAATAAATTTAAGTATTTAGTGATTGACGGGTAAGTACAACCGTACACTGTTACATCAGTTTATGAAGATTTATAATAAAGACCGATTAAAGGTGATAACTTGAATGGCAAAGACACATTGATTCTATTTCTACTTACAAAAACAAGTGGTCTATATAAATTGAACATAAATTCATACGTTTCAATTTTTAAATTTAGTAATGTCCTAACATGTTATAACAACATCTCACCTAAAATTTATTTAAATATTTCTTTTTCAATAAATTATTGGATAATTAATTAAAATATGGGATAATATGATATAGTATAATTAATCTCAAAGTCAAACATCGTCCTAAGGAGATGTTTCTTTGCTTTTCTTCCTTATTTTTCTCTCTTTGGTCGGAACTAGTCGTTTAGGGGACAATTTCATATCTTTGTGTATCTAACTTGCATTCTAACCCAAATATACAATTACTTAATATTCGGTGATTGATAGAATATGGGTGTCAATCTAGACAAATGAGGAATAAATCAACCTTACTAGACTTGAGATACCTACGTACCCTTAAAACACGGATAATGATGCTATCCATTTCAAATGAAATGGATATGATTCAGTTAATATAAATTGAAGTGTACAATTACGTAATATCTGGTGATTACTAGAATATGGATGTCAATCTAGATAAATGAGGAATGAATCAACCTTAATTAATAGACCTGAGCTACCTACGTACCCTTAAAACACGGATAATGATGTTCTTAATTTCAAATGAAATAGATATGATTCAGTTAATGTAAATTGATGTGTACAATTACGTAATATCCGGTGATTACTAGAATATCGGCGTCAATCTAGACAAATGAAAAATGAATCAACCTTAATAGACCTGAGCTACCTACGTACCCTTAAAACACGGATAATAATTATCTCCATTTCAAATGAAATGGATATGATCTAGTTAATGTAAATTGATGTGTACAATTACTTAATATCCAGTGATTACTAGAATATGAGTGTCAACCTATACAAATGAGGAATGAATCAATCTTAATAGACCTGAGCTACCTACATACCCTTAAAACACTAGCAAGGATTCTCTCCATTTCAAATGAAATGGAAAGGATTCAGTTAGTGTAAATTGAGGGGCAGGATTATCCAAAACACAAGGTTTACATTATTTGCTCATGGCCAGAAATATTATGATTTTCACAAATATCCTTAAAGAAGTTCCATCTATTGACAAAATTAAAATTTTTTTTATAAAAGAAGGAAAAAACATAGAAAACTAGTTGGTTGCACCAATTTGTAGTAAGCTCCTTAGAGTTTTAAAAGTGACTTAAAATTCCATGCGGTAATCATAAATGAAAAATAATTTCACATCCCAAACTTTTGTTTGAAATTTTGACAGAAATCATTGTCTAACCACCCTCCAAATCTTTAGGGATGGTTCGGCTACCCATTTTGGCTAATTTAGAGTGGTCCGACCTCCACTTGGATTTTTTTTTAATTTTTTTTAAAAAATATATTTTTTATTGTAGGGGACACATGTATTATTGTTGCTGATGAGACATTAATTTTAACAATTTTCAGTCAAAATTTTAAATGAAAGTTCAGGATGGAGAGTTATTTGTTATTTGTGCTTCTCACAAAGAGTTTTAAGACATTTTTTAGTTCTAGAAAGCTTAGTGCAAATCAGTTTATCTACATAAATTGGTTTTATATTTTTTTTCCTAAAAAAAAAAAGGCAATCTTCAAAGGATAAAGATTTACTTTAAATTCGGCTCTAATGACTCTAAAGACAATATCACTTTAATAATTGGGTTAAAGAATTCTTTCAACTTAATTTGAAGAAAAATTTTGTTCATCCTCAACTTCTAATTCAAGTTATAATGGCTCACGATTACTTGTTTAGGATGATCGATAAAGAACTCAGGCTCCGTTTGTTTTGGCTAAACGTCGAAACAAACATAGCCTCAATTCAATTTGACAAAACGGCAAAGACCCATAATCAAGTGCAGGACCATTGTGAGAGGAAGGAAAGGACCGTTTGTAATTGTTTCTTTCTCCCTTGAAAAAAAAGAAAAGAAAAAAGTGTGCAGGCCCAGTTGTATAGCCCAGCCAGCTATTGGTTTGTTGTGCTAATGAAGTGCAGGCCCACTGTGAGAGGAAGGAACGTTTGTAATTGTTTCTTTCTCCTTTGAAAAAAAAAATAAAAAAAAAGGCACTGTGTATAGCCCAGCCAGCTATTGGTTTGCTGTGCTTGAAATCTATTACATGGAATCAACAATTACCGAGTTAACTTGATCATATATATATATATATATATATATTCTCAACATATTAAGTATAAATCATAATCTAACTTAATTAAAGGAGTAAGATGTTAATTTCATGTTGGGTTTATATTAAGTTTGTAGGTTGCGTAAAAAAATATCAACTCTAAATGTCGCGTGTTAGTTTTGAGTCATGTCGAGACATGTGTATAAGACTATATAAGTCAACCTTAACATGATCCATTTAATTAAATGGGTTAAATTCTTTAACCCTAATCTATTAATTTTGTGTTGAATTTGTAAATGTATCAAAAATTCTTGACCGTAGTTTAGATCCCAATAAACACTGCCGTACTACGCACAATGGCTGCTCCAGCAAGGACCAAACCCACTTGCTTGATTTGCATGCACTCCATTAGGCACAACGCAACAATCTTGCAGAAGAGAGCAACAAAGATGTGGCAACATGTTCATGACAAAAAGGCCACCTCATTGTAACTTTTTTTTTTTTACTCGATTTTTTGGTTATGTTCCCAAAAGCCAAGCTGAAACTACTTGTTCCTCATGCAAAGCCCTTACTCACCATCTCAGATGTACGTGTCGACACATGCACACCCCACCCCTCTATATAACACCACCAGCCCAAATCTCTCTCATATCTCTCTCGTTTTTGGCTCAATCTCTCAAATAGCTTAACCATCATACCAATGGCTGACCGTCCGCACCAGCTCCAAGTGCACCCACAACGCGGCCAGTATGAGGGTGGTGCCAAGAACCAAAGGGTTGGTGGTCCATCAGCGGGCAAAGTCATGGCAGTCGTTGCTGCCCTCCCTGTAGGTGGCACTCTACTTGCACTTGCTGGTTTGACGTTCATTGGCAGTCTCATTGGGCTTGCTGTCACCACTCCACTTTTTATCATATTCAGCCCGGTTCTTGTCCCGGCAGCTATCGCTGTCGGCCTCGCAATTACTGGCTTTTTGAGCTCGGGAGCTTTAGGTTTGACGGGGCTTTCGTCGCTCTCTTGGGTCCTCAATTACCTCCGGCGGGCCAGCCAGTCCCTGCCGCATGAGATGGACCAGGCAAGAAGGCGCATGCAGGACATGGCAGCTTATGTAGGGCAGAAGACCAAGGAGGTTGGCCAAGAGATCCAGAGTAAGGCCCAAGAGGGAAGGAGAACATGAAAGGCAGAAGAGGTTTCAACTTTTAAAGGACCCTCCCAAAAAAATAAAAAAAAAAAAATCAATCTAGAGAGAGAGAGGACTGGAGGGAGGGAAGATGGGACTGAAGTGATGTAACTTCAAAGGGTTTCTTTTTCTGAATGTTGATGTTTAGGTCCATCTGTTGTGTTCATGTAATATGTAGGAGTGGTTAGAGGTGCAACGTAATTTAGTTTGTGTGTAATGGTTCTATTGTTGAATTTAAGTGTGCTGCGCATGTCCTAGTATTTCAAAGAATCTCTCTCTCTCTCTCTCTCTCTCTCTCTCTCTCTCTCTCTCTATATATATATATATATATATGTGACTCTGTCTCTCTTTCTCTCTGTCTTACAGGACTTGGGTCACTCTAGAGGGCAGACCACCAATCTGCTTGTAACGTAAGGAGAGAAGCAAAAAATGAATTTACCTCTTTCGAGAGATTCATTCAAGCGTGCCACCCTACCAAATAGGGTTTTGAGATGACAATTTCCTGAATATATGGCCAGATGCATTATCGAATAACAGAGACGAAGCTGAATCAAGCACTAACCAAAACTTTTACAGGCTGTATAAAAGTAAATCAAGTCCATTATAGTTACAGAGAGTTGGGCTCATTGAGAAATATGTTCGGATTGACTAGCAGCTTCGGTGTCCATATTACCAGGCTCGGCATTAGACTTTGAATTGTCGGGTATCCAAAACGTGAGAACAGTTGACGCAGCAACGAACATGGCCCTACGAGGAGCCCACTTTAAGCACGATGCAACACCAATGTGGCTGTTCCAGCATGCCACCTACAAAGCAATCGAATCGGTGATTAGCCTTTAGTCTTTGACAGGGTAAGTGATCTAACCGCATATGCTATCAAAATATCAAATTGACCAAAGTCGATACCAGAACCATGCTACAGATTGAGGAGTTGGTGTCCAAAATTTGGAAAATGCTGACGTGATAACGTGGACTTATAAACTGACGTGGAAGTGCAGCTGGCACTACCATGTCAGCTACATTAGGCTCATTAGCTACCATGTCAGCTACATTAATTGTTTAGTACCTAACGTAACGTGGTAAATTGTTCTGTCACATAGTTTCAACTACAAAGATTTCTAATGATCACAAGCCAATGCATGTAGCTCCATCATCCTATCTAGAGGCAGATATTTATCCTGTAAGCAGTATAAATGAGTGTTTTGATTCGTCAAGAAAGCTCTTTTAAGTAAACCTGTCATACCCAGTACTAATTCCCACTTCACTCCTAGAATAAAGGTCCCATTCCTATGATAGGCACAAGTCTTCCTTTAGCAACTCTCCGTTTAGTGAGCTCACTAATCACAACATGTTACAACTCACCATCAAAGAGTCTTATTAATTTTCCTACCCAACTAAATGAATTAGTTTTTGAGGACCATCAATCCTATAGTTGTTGATAGCTTAAAAACTAAAGAGGGGACCTCTAGAGATTAAAATCCTATTAGATAACTATTAACGGTATTCTATCTTTCCTTCATAGACCTCTGTCAGGCATAAAAAAAAGAACAGATTGATACCTCATTTCGCATGTTGATGCTCCAGGCATGCAAGGTTCCATCTCCTGAACCTTTAAGAAAGAGAAAAACTAAGCTTAGTTCTGATGTATGGTTGTTCGTGCAACTGCTGAAAATGTATAAAGAACTTTTCAATGCACAAAATTTAATGTACTCGGAAATAAGGGTTATGAAGTATTAGGGAAGAATAAATGATTGGGGGCTATAGAGTATAAAACTTGAGCAAAATATAAAAACATCAAACACAAACCGACAAGAACCAATATTATTCATTATATACACGTGAGTAGTAGCAAGAATGGTTAATGAAGTTTTGGCACAAAAGAATAATGGGCACAAAGTAGGACTCGCCATGGAGAGTAACAAAAGTCCACAGACCGCCTAATTGACACCAACGAGTAAAATCTCCTTGTGTCAGTTTGTGAAGACATGTGATTGTCAAGAACGGTTAATTGAAGTTTTGGCACAGAACAATAATGGGCCACAAAGTAGGACTGCTATAGAAAAATAAACAAAGCATGAACCAGAGATCAGGATAAGAACTAAAAGAATTCACTATAACTGTTAGTTTGTGAAAACTTCACTGATAAATATTAACAATAGGTATTGAAAAGTCACTCTTGTATTTGAAAAAGATACATGAATTTATAGTTTGAAATCTAAAAAAGGTATTGCAAGTTTTATTCTTTATTTGTTTCTCCTAATAGGTAGCATCATCAGTTAAATCAGAAGTAAAAGGAGTGGAATAAAAATCTGAACATGGACTAGATTCTACATGTTACTTTATTGGAAATAGCATAATTAAATACCTGAGACCACGTACTGGCCGTCTGGGGTAAAAGTTGCCTCTATATTTGTTGTTGGAGATGGTTCCAAACTGAACCCACAGCGCTGCACAAGTGAAAGGTCGACGAGTTACTATAAACATCAAGTGTATATCAATTAAACACAACCACGAAGCCAACAAAATCTGTAGGTCTACCTTCAATCAGCCTATGCAACAGTAGACAGGCTTTATATGTGCACACACACACAAAGCTCCAAGAGTTATATTTATGAGAAGACAAAATCAAAGTTACAAATCAGAGTAGCCAACCTTCTCTCCTCCATATGCATCAAGAACATAAATGTTGTTATTTGTGGTCGTCAATAGCATTGATTTTCCATCATTGCTAAATTTGATATCACACACCTCAGCCATATCTCCACCAACTAAAAAGGTGTCAAAGGGACCCTACATTTGAAAAATAAATGAAGGATTTTGACATACATATTGGAAAATGGAAGTTAGCGCATTATGTGTAAGAACCTTGTCATAGGAACGTGAATCGAACAATTTAATAGCACCCCCTTCCATTGCCACAGCAAAGACAAGGCCTTGTTGGTCATACGCAACTGTAGGTCTACCACGTAAGCGTAGAATTCCCTGAAAACTATAACCGTAAGCATAAATCATAATTACGTCTTCTTTTAATGAGAAAATGCAGATCACAATTGTCCAATGATCATATCTTCTTTTTTAATAAGTAATTAGCTTCACTGGGAGGGGAAAGAGAAATTCGAACTAAAAACTTCCGCTTTCTGAGATCTGATCCTCAGTCGATTGGACTACCCCTTGGGTTCCTTCTATTTTTATTTAGGGGGGGGCGGGGGGGGGGCAGAGGAAGGGACACAGTCGTCATTAACTTAGGCAGGTATACCTCAGCTTCTCTTGATTACGTTTCTGTACTCACCCAACAATTTTCATATGAATCATAAAAACCAGAAACCAACCTGGCAGGCATTTACACGAAGATCCCATATTCTGACACTATGATCGAGAGAACCGGACATGAAGCTATCATTAATCGGAGACATGCAGAGGGAAATGACTCTACAGAAACAGATTTTAGAGCATAATCAGTATCAAGGCCTCGCAAAAGAAATACAGGGAAAAAAATCCTCAGTATTGGTAACTTTAATGTCTTGTACCATGCATATCAATTATGTGAATAGCAAGCAAAAGAGGTTGCCACAGAAAGAGGAAAGGGAGGAGGCGTAATGAAATGTATCAAACAGACTTCGAAAAAATGAAGTGGCCTGAATGCATAGACTTCGTTATTGGTTCTTTCTACATTTATCATTTCTAACATGCTTTTCACCAAAAGGTTAAGAACCTACTGCTTCATACATATCATGTAAGATAATATTATCACATTCTTTTTATGAATGGATATGAACTTATTGAAACATCTTTCCCACTTCTTAATAGAGTACCAATAATTCATCGGATCCAAACCTGTCTTTATGCCCTTTGAAGTATCGAAGGCACCGATTATCATACATTGACAGATAACGCAGGGATTCTGGCAAGTTAAACAAAAAAAAAAGCCATCATTTTTCAGATACAAACAATGGAACTAGACTTCAAAACCATCTACTTTACACTAAGAAACTCACCTCCAGTGGACTCCAAATTGTATCTTGAAGAGCATATAACAGAGCTAGGGTGGTGCGTAAAGCATATACGATCAGCACCGTGCTTCTTGTGATATGTTGTCTTGAGCAACCTGAAGTTCATAACAAATGTCAAAATAAAAAATAAAGGTAAAAGAAGAAGAAAAAGAACAAAAGAAACTACAAAAAAAAAAAAAAATTAGGCCTCATTATGTTAGTTATCAGGTTTTATTTCAAAACATAGTTCACCCCCTCCCCCTTCCACCATAGATGATGTACTTCCTTTTTTGAACTATCCCATAATATATGAAAATTTCAAAAATAAAAGCATGCACCCTTTTAAGTTCTGATATTATTGGTAAATTTGAACCCACCAGTTTCAAATTTAAATCCATATTTCTTGGTCCATCCAAGCGTATTTTAAGAAGAGTACTGGTTTCATTAAAGTGCATGATTTGTACACTTTTATCTGTTATGGGACACGGGGTAATTCACATTGGTGTTGAAGGATTTGACACGATTAATTAAATGGCTCGCGTTTGTATCGACTTATATAGTCATATCCATGACTCAACATGACACGAATCTGAATGCCACATATCAGGAATGAGGGGTTTGACACGACTAATTAAATGGGCCGTGTTCATATCGATCCATATAGTCGTATACCATGAATCGACAAGGCACAAACCCAACCCATGAACCCGAACTGTCACCCCTTCACATGCAAAAGAGAAGTATTCTGGGATGGACTGGTCTTCAATCCAATCATTCACACAAACACTAACATCCTCGGGATGGCAATACCAAAAAAAGAGACGTACTCTGGGGTGCATTCTATTGACACATATTACTGTTTTCAAACGCAGTTTAGCATCAAAGCTTAAGTCAAACAATACCCATCAATTCAAATGAAAGCAATGTACTCCAATTTAACTTTGGTGCATAATTGACTTGATTATTGAAAGTCCACCATGTGATACACTCTACACCGCTATAATCACCATATCCATATAGTTCAATCACGGTAAGAGTGAACTCACTTAGCATTTGCAATGTCATAGAATCGAACCGAATCGTCCTCACTGGCTGTAACCAGTAAATCTTCCTTCCGATGGAAATCAAGCGAAGTTATCTTCCCAACCTGAAAAAATGCTCACACTAACTCAATACTAAAGCTCCCATCTAAAAGAAATTAACAAGCTTTTCTCACCCAATATAAAGTCTCTTAACTACACAGTGGTAAATTGACAGCTTTACTGCGGGATAGTAGTAGAATATATCCGATTGAATTGAAAGAGAAACAGTTAGTGAGGTTGAAAGGGGAAGCGAAACTCACGAAGTCTGAGAAAACTGCTCCAATTGACATGCTGCGCACCATATCGTCGTCGAGCTCCGTAAGCGACATCGTCCTGGTTGATGAATTCAGGGCGAGAAAGTGTGTGTGCGCGTGTGAGAGAGAGAGAGAGAGAGAGAGAGACCGGTGTTCTTTTTTCTATTTTATTTTGATGCCTTTTCTTTTTCTTGTTGGACCGGATGGGGCCATATAGGGCCTGTGGCGACAGTATTGCTAATTAGGGCCCCTCCCCCCAGAAAAAGGCCCAACAAGGTTGTAAATGCAATATTGGTAGAGCAAAATTTCCGGAGTTTTTTTTTTTTTTTGTTAAATTTAATTGATTAAATTAACATTTATACTAAGAGCATGTGATTTTTAAAATTACATAGAATTTTTATATTGATTTTAGGAAAAATGTTAAATTGAGTAAATGTACTATTTGAATTCGATTTTTCAACTTTTTAAATTTTAATTTTGGCTATATAATTTTTTGCAAAATTTGAATAAGGTTCCTCCATCAAAATTAGTTAAGTATGCTGTTCAAGTTTAAAAAATCTGTTAGATAATTAGTTAAAACGATGTCGTTTAGTGATTTTTTTTAAGTCTTTTTAAATTTATATTATATTTCTCAAAATTAAAAAATTAAAAAAAAAAAAAAAAAAAAAACCCAAAAGTAAGGCCACCCCCTCAAGGCCATTTCTTATTTGGCCAAGAGAGTTGGCCGAACTACCCTCAAATATTAAGGGAGTAACCGACTACCCCCTTTGATCAAATAGGGGGTGGCTAAACACCCTCAAATGGGTAGAAGGTGGTTCGGCCACTTCTTATTTGGTCAAAAAAGGTGGTCTTAGCTACTGCATTGCTTTTGTTTTTATTTTATTATTATTATTTTTAATTTAAAAAAATATAATATAAATTTAAAAATATAATATAAATTTAAAAATAGTATAATTTTTTTATTATTAAACAATGTCATTTTGGCTTATCGACTAACAGATTTTTCAAATTCTGATGATAGACTCGACTAATTTTAAAGGAAGGATTGACGTAGCGGAAGACTTGGTAAACAAATCAGAAGCGTCTGCGTCTTCTGACTAAAAGATAAAACAAGCCCGCAGGCTTAAAAGTAACAAACTCCGCAGAGTATTTGAGAGAAATTCTCTGATTGATAAATATTCAATTGTGTGTTTTTTTTACAATATAAACCCACCTATAAATACTAGTAGAAAACTTGAAGAGAAAGTAATCATAATCCTAGTAGAATAAGTAATCCTAGTTCTAGTAGAACAAGTAAACCTAATCCTAGAAAGGAAATAAATAAATACAAGTCTACAAAGGAAAGGAAAAAGTAAATACAATCCTGAAAAGGAAATAAATAAAATTTTAATAAAACTTTATTTATTTTTATTTTTAAGTAGAATCCTAATCTAAAATAGAAAATCAATAAATTGATTTTTGTGTCAACCGAATACGGTTGACAATCAGCAGTAATCGTGATAAGATCTTTCCTTCTATACTTCCACTGTCTGAATCTGAACAAAAATCTTCTTGAACGGCACTTTCCCAATATGTTATTTATTATTTTTCTTATTTTAGAATTTACCGTAAATATAGGTAAATTCCGTCCTACATCAAGGATCTTCTTCAAATTTTGTGAAAAATTATGTAGTTAAAATTAAAATTTAAAAAGTTAAAGCTTGAATTCAAACAACGTTTTTACTCATTAATTTATCTAACATTTTTCATTTATTTTAAGTGAGAACCACATAATGTTGGTATAGATATTAGTTTAAGAAAAAAAAATTAAAAGAATTTTCTCAAATTAAATTTAGGAAAAAAAAACTTTGTCAATATATATCTTTACACACTCGATTGATGAGAAATCAGACCGTTTATTGATTTTTTTTTTTTTGTTAAAATACAAAGTAAAAAAAAAAAAGAGCCTATGGTACGGATATTTACTTGACTAGACGGCGTCGTTTGATTACCACCATCGTTGTCTCTTTGTTTCGCTAATTCGCTCTATGCTTACTGACACTCAAAGTATCTCCCTCTCAATGGACTCGTACGCTCCCTTACTCGAAAGGACCCGAGTGCCGCAACCTTCCCTCCAAAAGTTCGCGGTTATTTCGATATTCTCGAAGCTCCGGTCCGCCCCGAAGTACCTAGACTCCGAATCCGAACCCGGAAGAGAGGCCATCTCTCAGTGCCTCCACTCGCCCTCCCCGGCCGTCGTGGACCAATCGGTTCGCGAGCTATGCCGTCTCGTCACCGACTCACAAATGGACATCTCTCGCGGGTTGCTGGAGCTTCAGTCCGCTCTCGAAGGATCCGACCCGAAATTCTCCGACCTTTTCGTCAAAGCGCTGGGGTTTCTGGTTCGGTTCGGGTTTCAGAAGCACATTGGCTCGTGGAGATTTGCTTCCGCGGAGACCCACCCGTTTGTCAAGGTTCGAGAACTGAATGACTTTTTTTTTAGGCTGTGTTTGGTTGTGAACTTGTGTGTATTAGAATTTAACTTTTCGGTGCGGTTTATTGGGATTCAGGACTATAATTTTCACTTTAGAACTTAAATTCGGGATTTGGGATTTTCATAATTGGAATGTAGTTCCGAATTATAGGTGCTAAAGCAATAACGCTACAGAATTGCATTTAAGCCTTCAGGTACAAATTCAATACCACCAAATGCAGTCTTAGTCTTTGGAAACTTTGAATTTGTAAGAATAACTTTGATTAAGTGAACATGTTTACAAGTTTTTATCTCTAGGAACAATTAGCTAAATCATTGTAGAATTTGAGCCTTAAAGCAATGTTTGTTATTGGTGGCAGATTCTCTTGTGCCGATCGGATGTTCAGTCCGAGCTCATGCAGCAAGTATTACTGTTTATGGCCCAGAATAAGCGGTTGGGAATGGTGGAGGTTTGCGAATTCTTAAGACCCTTTTTAAATTATTCGATTCTGAGGATACCCTTTTCGGATTCGTCATCCTCTTTGTTTGCGAGGCATTTAATATCATCGATGGCATCTCTTTGTTGCTCGTTCCCTCACGAGGCAATGCCAGTTCTTGAGTTGCTAATGGAATGCATTAAGTATCTTGCACGCAGAAATTTGGAAGTAAGTATACTTGTTAGACAAAGTATTGTCTCCATTGGTTTCATTTCCTTCTGTTAAGGGGATTAGTCTAGGTAAAGGGTTGATTGTTTCCACTCAGATTCATGCTACTTAGGTTCTCATTTCTTGATAATTCTCAGGAATTTAGGAATTTTACGTACTTCTTGGAATGCATGGTGGACGCGTATATCGTGGTGTTGAGAAATTTGGCTGGAAGGGAATTGGTATGCTCTTACAACTTTACTTCAGTACGCCCTTGGAGTTGTGAAAGAATTTTTCTTGCTTGTGGTGTCTTCACTCTGCTGGCAGTTGATGCTGTACTACCTTATTTCTTTTGTATTGATTCATTTTTTGTTTTGTTTTTGCCTATGTCTATATTAGCAGCTGATGAATAAAGCTCAACTATGCGGTGTGGAACTGTCAGGGACTGTTCTTTCTTTATGTACGTGTAATCACAGGCACTCTGGTGGGAATGAGCCTATAGTTGAACTGGTGAAGCGCTTAATGTTTGTCCAGAAAGATCTTGGGTTGCAATATGTGCCTGAATTATCATCAAGTGTGCTATCCTTATTTGTTATCCTCATTCAGTCTGAGCTTGAACATGAACAAATTTCTTTATTGAAGTTTTTTAACTTCCTCCTAAAGTGGAAATATGAAAATGGTAAGTTAAACTGGCAAGTTTACAAATAATCTGTTAATCAATATACATGTTGTACCTGACACATTGTGAAACTATAGATTCTGAGATTTAAGTTTATAGTTTTTTGTGAATTTGAATCTATGAAATTTGTCAAGCATATCTATGCAGTTGCTCAATCTTTTTATATGCCTTGGGCGCCTAAAAATCCATTTGGTTACCGGCCTATTATAAGTCTATTGGTCTTGTTCTTATTATGTGGTTGTGATCATGAATTGTTTCCTTATAAACTTACTGTTTATGCTTAGCATCTTGGATTAATGTGTAGTGACTATGATCTTACTTTAATCAATTTTTATTCATCTTGCTTATTGTTATTCTGGATGTGTTCCTCTGTTTATTTGAATTTGTTACTGATCCTTTTATATCATTGTTTTTCTTACTTTTCCTGGTACTTTGCTTATATTATATTTGCTTTTGCAGAGTGTGATGTTGGCAAAATTGCATCTGTTCTGAGTGAAGAGCTTTTATTCATATTTCCTGTCATCAGCCTTATGTCATCTCCTTCTAAATGCGTCAAAGGGGCAGCAAATGATTTGCTTGTCACATTAGAAAAGCTTTTAGTAAAAACGTCAGCAGCACCGAAGAATGAGCAGGCAATGGAAGGGGGATTTCCATCTCTCAGTACACCTGGAAGTGTAGCTTTTAGGCTTTTGCAACATTTATGGTTTCAGGTTTCTTTTTTCTATCTGATATCTGGATCTTTTCTTTGTTTGAAATGATATTTATCTTGATCTTTGATTTTATGATTATTTATTTTAGTGTTAAGCAGAATGTTGAACGAAATACTTTAAGTGTCTAAAGTGGTCTCTGTTTCAAATTCATGATGTTCATTCTGAATTTAATTTTATGTAACTTGAGACAACCTAGCAATCATTATAATTACTTGTCAGCCTCATATTTAGGGTGGGAAGGATGAGGGTGGTCCAATTTTAGGGATATAATAATGTAGATATGTAACTCGTGCCAGCACTATAAAATTTATTTTTGTTCTGTTTTTCAGGATCAGTATTCGTTATCCAGTTTCTTGTTTTTAAATTTTGCTTCTACTTGTAAACCTGATGGTAAAGAAATGCTTAATTTACCAAGATCTTGGGCTTCTCAACTAAGACAATACTCGTTATGGATCGTTGACAGACGAAAATCTTCCCTACCTCTCTCTTGGTCTCAACAATTGTTTGTAACAGGTAATTGGTTGTGTTCCTTAGCATGCAATAATGGGGAGTTCGGTTTGGCATAATTATTTTAAAGGGGAAGGTTCTTTTGCGTCATATTCACATTGTCCCACTATTTTCCTTGTAGAAATGCCCTTGTTGCTCAGTGCCGTTACTGGTGTTTTGGTGATGCATCAGTCACTGGGGAGTGCTGCTCTAGATTCTTTGGCCACCATTGGTGTTATGGATGCTAAACTGGGAGTTCCATTATTGTTAGCAATTCTATTTTACATTAACATATTCACCAGGAATGATATTATAAGCCATGATATGTTGGTTAGCTTTCCTTAACTATTCTGGTTTTGTTTCTCTTGTTCTTGATGCAGGGCACATTAGCTTTGCCTTTTGGCTCTGTCTTATAACCATTATCTTTATGTTCCTTTTTCAACTCTTCTTGCAGCTAAAGATATTGGGAATGCTTCCATCACTTGCCTCACATTCTGTGATGATTCCACTCATAGTTCAAACTATCCTGCCAATGCTTCACAAGGATGCAAAACCGTATGTTCTCTGAAGAAAATATCCTTTGTCTTTCATTTCATTCTTTTGTGATCATTTTAGTGGCCTCACCTTGTGACAACATGTTTTGTGACAATTTTTGCTATGTGTGGAGGATATTCATTAACATATACTTAGGGGTGGGCACGGGTCGGTTCGGCTCGGCTCAGGTATTGGGGATACCTGATACCCTACTTGAGGGGGCCGGGTTTTGAAACCAACAACCCAATACCCGAAGTTACTAAACAGTAACCGGTGGGTATCAGGTATGACAGGGGCGGGGTGGGTATTACCCGATCAGTGCTTTCCCAAAACCATAACCAGAAAAAGAAGCAATACTAAAACCAAACTAGATCGATGGTGCAGATCCTAGCTTGAACTCGAATAAGAAACAAGAAAACGAAACCAAAAACCAGAAAAAGAAACCAAAAAACAGATCCTAGCTTGAGGCAGAGGTGGATCGGTATAAGATCTAGGCCGTGGGACTGGCTGGACAAAGTGGCCTTGGGGCTGGCTGGACAAAGTGGCCACGGAGCTGGCCGGATGGTGTGGCTGCAGATGGGCTGGACGGCTTTGGCACGGGAGAGTCGAAGAAGATGAGTTTTCTCTTAAGAAAAACTCGAGAGAGAGACGAAGTTCCAGTGTAGGGAATTTAGGGTTTTTTTTTTTTTTTTTTCTTTTCTTTTCAGAAAAATATGCTTTTATATCATCTATCATTAACTCGGGTCGGGTCAAAACCCGAATTTCCAAAAAACTACACCTGACCTGGACGGATTTTCAGAAAATCAACCTGTACTTGTTTAAAAAACTAAAATATCTGTGCGGGGTGGGGAGTTTCTGTGGGTGCGGGCGGGTTTTGCCCACCCCTACATATACTGATGTTAATAATTACTTGTAAATTGTTTCATCTTACTGTTATTTTGTCACTAATAAAATTCAATATTAATTATCACATGATTCACATGTAGCCGAAGAAAGGCCTGAACTCGAGAGTGAAGTTTTATCATGCATCATGTTTATTTTTTATTTATACTATTCCATAGTCTTTTTCTCCAAATATATACTATATAGCTTCTTTGCATGAATGACTGTATTTTGATTTGGCAAATGATATGACCTTAGACACAAACAAAGGGGATATTGTCCACACACAACTCATTGCCCTAAGATATGCCAGTTGAAGTAATCCAACATTATTATTATACCTTCCCATGCACATGTACCCGAAGGAATATCGCATAAATCCCAAGTGACAGGACCATGGGTTTTGTCTTCTAGGAGGACCATGGATTGCTTTGTCTTTCCCATTGAGGTCTCAGAATAGAACTCCATATATACATTATATGGTTTTGATCAATTTCTCCTACTATATTAAATTGTGAGTTTGAAGCTTTCTTGCTTGACCTATTATTTAGTTCCCTAAGGGCTGCCGTTGTTTGCATTTTGGATGCTCTTACAATCTCTTGTTACCGTTCCTAGTTGTTAATATCTACATCTCAGTACTTTTTTTTTTTTGACTTCATCTACTTTTCAATACTGTGTGGGCCATGTGGCGATTCTCTTAAAACCAAATGGGCCTTGAACCATCTCCAAGCCTCTGAATATTTTAAAGCTTCTATTTTTGCTGTATCTGGTTTCTTAACTGATGACTTGTCAGCAATATACAGTGGTGCTTGTCATCTAGGCCTAGGTCTCATATGAAATTCAAGTGGGGCTTACGAGGAGACTTAGGTGCCACTTATGTTGTTTGTTATCATTTGAACATAACATGTACAATTAGGTAGTCTGCTTATCTTGTTTTTAGCATGTCTTACGAATTTTTATTTTATATTCAGAACATTATACGCTACAGCCACTCGTCTGCTTTGTCAAACCTGGGAGACCAATGACCGTGCCTTTGGAAGTTTGCAAGTAAGAATTCTGTTGTGCTTCTTTCCTTACTGGCTGATGGCATATAGCCTTTGTTGATTTATAAACAAAGGTTGGAGCAAAATGCAGACAATATGAGGATTGCAGAAGGGTACTGTAATAAGTATTGTGTGATGAGGGTCCATTTGTTGTTGTTGTTTTTTTTTTTTTTTTTTATTATTTTTTTTCGGGAGGGGTTCCAGGGGAGATTGATTGAAGTATAACAGTGATTATTTTCTAAATTTTAGGTGTATGTTGGGCATTGATCTAAATAAACAGTCATGGTGGTGTATCTCTGATTTCCCCAATGGTCTGAAGTATCTAATAAACTATGTCAAGAAAATGCATTGAGTACGTCTTATAAAATTAGTTTTGGACGGCACACACAAGTATTAAAGAATTCCAATAATATTTATAACTATTTTGTAGGACTGTCATGGGTGATTGTCTTTGATATTGTTAATATGGTTATATATGTTTGTGTGTCAGTATGTAATTTCTTTCTAGTCACGAATGAGACAAGTGTTTGGCCTTCTTTAATAGGCTTGGGGTGGCAATTTGCCAAGCAAGTGCCTAGACAGCCTTAGCACACTGAGATCATACTTGGGTGAGGTATGGTCCCGTATTTGGGGTGTACCCAGACCAGCTCTTGTTAGTAATGTAGGTATTAGTTTCTGTTCCAACTCATAATGTATCAAAGTGAAAGTTAAAGAAGCATGTTGGTTATGGAAAAAAGATGAAAGAAAATGCATTCTGCTTGGTTTTTATGATGATACAGATGACCTGTTCTTTTGGATTTCATACCAAAAAACCACTTGCCATTTTCTCAGTTACTATTGCTAATTTTCCTCCTTTAATTCTGTTTTGCTTCTCAACATTTAGGGTGTGCTACTTCCAAAAGGGTTTACTGAATTCGTATCTGAGAGAAATATTTGTATCAGTATCGCTGCTTCCATTCGGGATGTTTGCAGAAGAAACCCCGATAGGGGTGTGGACCTTATCATGTCTGTTTCGGTATGGGTTTTCAAAGCTGGTTTGTCTTTGCTTTGTCTGTGTCTATGCATGCAGTTCTAAAATAATTCTTTTTGTCTTCGTATCCATAGGCTTGCATTGAGAGCCGAGATCCTATGATTCAAGCTCTTGGTTTTCAAAGTCTTGCCCACCTTTGTGAAGCTGATGTAATTGGTAATCTTAATTGTTCTGTGAATTTAAATTCTTTTTTCATTTCCCATTTATTCCTTGAGTGCAGCTTAAATTTGGAAATGTGGCTTCTTGAATTTTTTAAACATATCTGCTGATTGTCTGAAAACCTCACCTGATCTTCAGCAACCATTACTAACATCGTAAATGGTGTTTGATCTTTCTCAGGTTTATTGTGAGAGGTCAAGATATACATAAGATTTCTCATTTCTTTTTCTTTTGTTTTTTCTATTATAAAAGATTGGTTTGACTTAGAATAACTTTTTAAACTTGACAGATTTCATGTGCACGATTAAATGTTAAAGTTTGTCTGTTATATATATATTGTTGTTACAGCAGTAAATATACCTCACTATGGTCTCAACTCTAAAGATTTTATGCAAACAAAAGGTGCCCTGGAGGTCCTATGATCCCTGATTTGCATATTTACTTGGCATCAAGCAACGCATTGTCCTGAGTGAACTGAAGAGCCAATTACAGTATTTACCTATCAGTTGGTTAAAATGCTGCTTTTACTGCACATAGTGCTTATTTGGAATCCTGTAGAGCATTATTTATGTATCAAAATGTAATCAACACAGTTTTGGCTGTCCATCCATGATCACTTCAAGATTTAACAATTTGTTTGGAACCTTGGATGATAATCCTTTCTTCTTCTTTTTTTATAAGTAATCGAAATATCATTAAAAGAGTCCGGCGCCCTCCGCTACACAAGAAGTATACATGAGAAAACACCTAACTAGAAGGAGAAATCCTTGGATGATAATGCCTGATACTATCTGGATTGGTTGTTGAGCCTCCTCCAACAGTTTAGTGAATAATAAGCCTAGGTTGGGTTCAGATAACCATTTTTTTCCGGTATCAATTTAGTGTCTTACAATGAGGGTGAGTATGAATTCCTTTCAGTATACTCAATCATTGTTGAGAATATGTTTATATCTAAATAGGTGCCTATTCATGAATTTTCAACGATTTGCAATTTGTTTAGCATTTTCATTTTTCTGCAACTATTTTTTCCGGAGCAACCTGAAGTGATACTCCAAAAACAAAACAAAAAGAAGAAAACAAAAGAAGGTATCTGGGAAAGACAGGATATCATGGTTTAAGAATCCATTTGTACTTTGTTGAATGCTTAGATGTTGTAATCTATTTTATTTGTGGAATTTTGTTCTTCTTTTTACCTTTAGTGGGGCTTTTCCTTGTATATATTCTGTGTGCTAGAATTGCGCTCCTCTGCTCTTTTTATGATAAGAATTATTTATCAAAAAAATGTTGTAATCTATTCTAAGAAATTTTTTACCTCTGATGTTGTTTTTTCATATGAATTACACTTGCTTATTTCGCAAATAAAAAGTATTCTGAAAGTATATGAAATAAATTGTCTGTCCAGATTTTTATACCTTTAGTGGGGCTTTTCCTTGTATATATTCTGTGTGCTAGAATTGCGCTCCTCTGCTCTTTTTATGATAAGAATTATTTATCAAAAAAATGTTGTAATCTATTCTAAGAAATTTTTTACCTCTGATGTTGTTTTTTCATATGAATTACACTTGCTTATTTCGCAAATAAAAAGTATTCTGAAAGTATATGAAATAAATTGTCTGTCCAGATTTTTATACAGCATGGGAGGTCATTGCGAAGGATTTGCTAGATTTCTCTGCTGACCCAATTCTCGCACATAGGTAAGTGTGTCTGGATATGATCTTTATTTTGGATTATCGGTTCATTCAACTGGCACTGATTCCCTAATTAATGCTGGCAAAATTTTCTAGAAAAGATGAGCCATGTTGGATTCAACTTTTCAAGGGACTCCCTTGCCTTTTGCAACCACTAGGCACTAACAACCAGCATTAAGAATATTTTATGTCTAGCCTGGCAGATAAATAAAATAAAAGAGAAGGTCCTGGAGTCATTTTGACAACATTGCCAATATTGCTGGAAATCTTCCATGTAATTTTAGGAAAAAACGTCTCCCTAAGCCCTCACTTGCTGAAATAGTGATTTCTTTCATCTGTTCTGTTGTTCATTCATTTATCTTGGACTTTCTGCAACAGTATGCTCTTTCTATATTTTTATTTGAATGTGAGAGTTGCTTTCTACTGTACAGTATTTTTCTCTTTCTTTCATTTGTGAGGCAAATGGTTAAAATTTTGATATTTCATAATAAATTTTGTTATCGTTTTTTCAAATCCAGTGATAATTAAGTGCTTCTTAAATTTTGGTTACTGGCAGCATTTGCCTTCTGCTAAGGTGGGGTGCCATGGATGCTGAAGCATACTCAGAAGCTTCATCAAATGTTTTGCAGATTTTATGGGGCATTATTGGTTCCTCTAATCACCCTGATCATGGGTTACAATGGGCAAAGGCAAGGACCTCTGGTTTTGAGGCCTTGATCCAATATGAGGTAATATTTTTGTATGGTTTCAGTCTACTTTCATCACCTTATGCATTTAATAAGTGGACCTCAACAAATCCTGCATTTGTTTTTGGCTGCTGCTCTTGCCTGATATCTCTGCATTTGAATTTACTTTCTTTTTGATGCAGACCTCTTAAATTTTCCTTTAAATAACATTTTCCCAGGTATCACATATTGATAAATATATTCCAGAATTCAAGAAAAGAACCACAGAGTTGCTTTTTTCTGAGACCAACCCCAATGTACTCAAGGCCATGGAAGAATTTCAAGTGAAGATCATAAAATATGAGCACATGTAACTATAAATTTCCTTCTAACTTTTTTATTGCTTCATGGGCTTGAGATATACTTGATACTGATTTTTGTCAATATGCTTCAGCAATCGGCGAAGATTGGTCAAGGAGAAAAAAGTCGCAGGAAGTAAGATTGAGAAGCTGCTGGATGTATTTCCCCAGGTTATCTTCTCTTCAGGTAGCATGAGCTTGCTGGTCCATATAGTGTCAAAATAAATGCTGGTCACTTTGAATTCTGCTTTGTTGATTGGAAAAGAAAAAAAAAAAAAAAAGGTCTGAATTATAGTACTTAGAATTTCTTCATCACTTTGGTGGCATTATGACAAATATAGCTGATTACAAAAGTTTGCTTAACTATTTCCACCTAAAAAACATACATAATGTTCTTTGGAAAAATAAGAGAAAGATGGAAGTATAAAGTGATATGTTACAACAAGTTTAGGCATTTAGCAGTGTTGGCAGCTTTTGTTGATGGTAATTAATCAAAATCGTTTATGTTGGTGAATTCTTCTTATGTGTTTTAACAGCATATAGCCCCCTCCCCTCCCCTCCCCCGTTTTTGTTCTGACCTTATAAGCATTGCATTTGCAGAGGAAAGAAGTAATGCCAGAGAATTACCTGGTGCAGCTCTGTTATGTCTTTCCTTCACTCCTAAAGATGTGGGCAACCGAGGGGCATCGAGAGTAAGATAATCACAATAGATGATATCCTTTTCTTGAGGATATACTCTAATATTACATACTGTTCAGGGATTACAAGATCCTCATGCTGGATATGAGAATGCAATGGTGGAAATGGCGGCATCTCTTCAGCTATCAAGAAATATTTTTGTTGCACTTCTTTCGCTGCAGTCATGGAAACCCTTCATTCGACGTTGGATGAGAGCTGATATCTTGTATTTTGATGCTAAATCACCTCACAGCGTCTTGGATAAATCTTCTAAAGCTGCTAATGATATTCTTAAGGTTGGTTGTCACCTTTGGCTTTCATTATACTGCTTCATGACTAGTATCTTTCTGCACCAATTTTAAAGAAATTAAGTGTTGACCGTGGTGCAATGATTATTATTATTATAATTATTTAATTTTTATCATGCAGAGTATGATACAAATGGCTGAAGAAGCTATCCCTAGATCTTCTGAAAATATTGCACTAGCCATTGGTGCACTTTGTTTGGTAAGAATTTTATCTGATTGTGTATTTTTCTCTAGATTTCATAATCTGACTGCTGTGCAGATTTTCGGTCAACTGTCAAAGGAAATACATGAGATCAACAGAACCATCATGAAATAATATGTTGATTGTGGGAATAAACCCTGCCTCATTTTTTTGTCAATTATAGACAGTTTTGCTGTATATATGTGCCAGGTGGCAATCCCATTTTCTCAAAGTATCTTATTACACCTCTTCCTCATTAAAATTTAAAATTTCGGATCAATTGGCAGGCTCAGCAAGAATCCTGCTACCCCCATGTGATCCTCTCGAATGTCTTTTGTGCAGTCAACATTTTTTGTAATGAATTTCTTAATCAGTAATGTCGCTTTTTAGCATTAGGAATTTGATTTCATAATTTACATTCTTTACTCAGTCCAATGCTTTTGCTTTGATTGCTTTTATCAGGTATTGCCTCCATCTGCCCATAGTGTCAAATCAACTGCTTCAGAGTTCCTGTTGAATTGGTTGTTCCATCATGAACATGAACACCGCCAATGGTCAGCTGCAATTTCTCTTGGATTGAATTCAAGTTGCCTACATGTAACTGATCATAAGCAAAAATTTCAGATCATCAGTGGACTTGTTGAGGTGTGCACAGTTCTGCTTTTGTACTGATTTGGATTTTTTTTTTCCTTTTAATTTAATCATATATAGCATATGTCAAAATTCTAGGCAAAACTAAATAATTTGCTCTAAATTTTTTTTGCTTGATCAGTCAAGTCGAAGGAAAGCAGCAATTTAGCTTGCTGCCTTGTATAGAGTAAAATACTGTCATATAATTACTTAATATGAACAAGTGGTTATGACCTTAAAAAATATTTCACATGTATTAGACAATTTAATGAATTGTCTGGTATCATTTTCCATCTTGCTACTGTTGCTTTTTTCTTTTCTCCCCTATTATAATTTCTTCTTCAGAACTCGTAGAAACTAAGCATTTAGTTGGTACTTCTGTGCTATGTTCTTGTCCAGCTTAGGCGTCTAATTCATAGTGTTGTGCTTACTCAAATAGAAGAAGAAGAAGAAAAATTGAAGAAGCACTGATGTTTTGAAGCACCCAGAGTTTTCTGTTTGCTCAATGCGCATTTAAAATGGTTTACTGAGTTATCTGGTGGTGTATGTTACTGATAGTGCTCTGCTTTCAGGTTTTAGGTAGTTGCAGAAGCACCCTTGTCAAAGGAGCTTGTGGCGTTGGCTTGGGTTTTGCATGCCAAGATCTTCTTACAAGGGTTGAAGCTGCTGATAACTCTGACTTGGACAAAGAAACCACAAAGATGCAGGAAGAGGACTTACTAGGAACGATACTGAGAGCCTTATCTCTAATGATATGTAACCTCACTCAATCTTCATCGGATATCTTGGAGAGTATCTGTGCATATTTCACATCAGACAAATATGATCTTGATTCTTTTAGAACTGCTGAACTACCTCGTGAGAACTGTGATGAGTTTGAGGAAGATATCTGGGGTGTTGCTGGACTTGTTCTTGGTCTGGCAAGCTCTGTTGGTGCAGTATACAGAGCTGGGGCACACGATGCTGTGATCAAGATAAAAGGCTTAATCATATCATGGATTCCACATGTGAACACTCTAGTTCATAATTATGGTTCTTGCAGTGAAGGTCCTGAGATTGTATTGGCAGTAGGATCCTGTCTTGCACTTCCTATTGTAGTGGCTTTCTGCCAGAGAGTAGAACTGATGGATGATGATGAACTAGATCATCTAGTGAATGGCTATAGGGAGCTCATTTCTGAGTTAATTTCTGTTAAAAAATCTGGCAGTTTTCATCAAAGTTTATTGATGTCATCATGCATCGGAGCTGGAAGCCTCCTTGCCTGTGTTTTGAATGAAGGGGTGCATTCTATTGAAGTTGAATGTGTCAAAGATTTTCTAGAATTGTTTAGAAAATGTTATTCCAATCCTTACCCGCCTCTCATCCATTTGGGTGGGTTGCTTGGAGTTGTTAATGCTATGGGAGCAGGTGCTGGGATTTTGGTTCATGTGCATCCTCTAATAATGCAGACTGGTTATGAGCAAAAGGTAGTCTTCTGCTGTTCTTACCAGAATTTTTTTTCTCTGATATTCATTTTCTTATTTGGTAATGTGTTTTCTGAACAGGAATCTCGTTATCTCAGGGGTCCTCTACTTTCAAACCCTGTTTGTGAGCCGAATTTGACATCGTTGATGCAAGAGATATTTCTTGTTGCCCAGAATTCTGATGACCGTCAGCTGCAACAGTATGCAGCATGGGCGGTTTCATTTCTTCGACATCATTTATGGTCCAACGAACCTCTGAACATTGACAATAGTATCAAGACTAATGCAGAAGGTTCAAGATCGGTCTCTCAAAGTTTTTCTGAGGACAGTGTAGTTATGAGGCTCTGTTTATGGTTAATGCATCTGAGTGTTTCTGAGGTAGGTCTGTTGCTATAACTCCTGCAGTTCACTGTGAATTGATGCTATTCCAAAGCTCTTTTGTTTTCTCGGGCTGTTCCTTGAAAAACTAAAATATATGTGTGTTATACAATATGCTTATCAATGCCATTTTTTCACTGTTGGTATTGTTATTATATATATTCTCATTTATCTTGATATGGTTGACATGGTCTCTTTGATACTCCAGTTGGTGGGTGGTGGACAAGAAGCCATGAGTGACTGTATGTTGATGCAAAGTCTTCTAGTTTTTTTTATTCACATAGGACGCCAAGTTCTTTTCGGTTGCATTGTATATCCTATGCGAAATATCATAGGACACCAAGTTTTTTATTTTTTCTCCTAGATAGGCGTTTCTCCTATATATTTCCTATGTACCTAGATTGCGCTTTTAATGATATTTAATTATTTATTTTAAAAAAAATATCTGCATATATGAAAGAAATGAGACTTGTGAGAAGGCTGAGCCATCACTTGACAACTCGTTCGCAGTTATGTATGTTTTTATAGTGATCTGCAAGAATTATACTTATAATCCAAGAATCAACTTTTTATTACCTTCATAACATTGTGTTCTACATGTTAGTACGTGATAGAAGCCAGTCCTTGGTTCTCTCTCTCTCTCTCTTACACAGAAAATTATGTCCTGTAAAAAGATTCTGCTGGCCAGTCTAACTAATTTCTCAACTTTCTTAAATTCAGACAGGTACTGTCGCACATGTTGGCACTATAGCTACTGTGTTAAGGTGCCTTTCACGTGCTCCTAGGTTGCCAGTCTTGGATTGGGGTGCAATCATAAGACGCTGCATGAGATATGAGGCTCAAGTTTATGAGTTGTTCCCTTCAGATTCAGCTCTTAAGAAAGGAATCCTCAGGGAGGAATGTTTGCAGTTTTCATTAGCTCATGCAAACCAATTTGATCCACTCTTAACTTTCCTTGATGAGCTCTCTGACCTGTCCCGGTTTAGGGTACTTGAGCTGAATCTGCAATCATATCTGCTTGTTCATCTGGCAGACCTGGTAAAAGTATTCTCAGGTTCCAGGCTTGAGAAACTTTTCAATGATATAACCCTCTACTTGTCTTCAGTTACTTCAATGTTACGGATTTCTTGCTGGAAGGGTCTCTATCAGTGCCTAGATGAAGCTTCTCTTGACTCTGTAGACTACACATCCCACATTGAAAGGTGCATGAAGGTGCTGTTTTCCTTGTTGCCAGTATTGGGATCTACCACCATCATAGAAGTGGATCAGCTGAGTTCTGTGGAGGAGTGGTCTGAGGCTGTTAGATGCTTAGGGAAGGCTCAGCGGGGTGGGTTTTTGGATTTTCTGCAGGTATACCTATCCCCTCGAGAAATTTCTTGTTTCATCTTGCTGTTTCATAGATATTCTGACGTTGAGATTAGATGATTGGCAGCGTTCTTTACTGGTTACACTCTTTAAAGGAATGCCATGCTTTCCATTGTTTTCTTGGTACAGATTAAGTGGAACTTTTCCCCTCATGATTCACTCTATTAACATGTGAATTCTGATTTATTTACATTGAATTCATAAATATATGTGTAGCTTTTAAACCTTCTACTATGTTATATGCTCGATACCTTTAACTGCCATTTGCACCTCACAGGTTTCACAAGAGGACCTAGTCCAAGGAGATGGTCAGTTCATTGTAGTGAAAAAGATTCAAGCCAAAGCCAAGCTAGTTAGGATCGGTTCCCTCCCATTGACTGAGCTGGGAAGACTAAAAGCTTATATCTTGAACTCTGAATCACGTGGTTAGTTTCTATACACAATGGTTACCAATATAATATATACATTACTTATCCAAAAAAATGTCTGGGCAGATTTGAACAAGACAGTAAAAACTAATAATTTGTGAATGGTTGCATGTTGCCCCAATGCTGAATAGAATTGGAATTGCTTTATAGTGCTGGTACATACTTGAAAGCATCTAAACCTGCTGATATATCTACTCTTACTATTGTCAGGTGTCTGGGATGTGCTCGTTGAAATTGTAGCAGCTCTACAACATGCAGAGGGAAGTGTCAAAAGACAGTGGGTTGTCAACGCAGCAGAAATTAGCTGTATATCAAGTTATCCATCTACGGTAGGCACTAGGCATCAAATCCCTCTAATGTGGAATGATTACAATAAAAGTTATACATGGGACCATTATTATAAACACGGGCACGGTCCACTCTTGCATCTATGCAGGAGTGGAACACAAAAATCCATGCTATTGGTGACTTGAACTAGAAGAAATGAGGTACAATGAAAAACACTTAATCAATGTTGATGATATATTAAGGATTCCCTATAGTATTGTTGGTGAAGCCTGCAATATGAGAAACCATTTTGTTTGACATTGAGACTGGTTCGATGTGGCAGTTTATCCACATTAAGTTCAAATGCTGCTAACGGTTAACCAAGTGTCTTAAAGGCATTTAGGTGAAGAGCTTGTGTATTTTAGTATTCCCCCTTAATTTTTAAACCGAGTGTTTAAAGTCATTTGGGTGAAGAGCTAGTGTATTTTAGTATTCCTCTTGCTTTGATTGCCAACTTGGCATGCCCTTCCGGACAGTGCAGTGACTTGCCATACGGACTAAATGAAATATTAGAAGGGGAGAGAACTTTTGACTGTCAACTTGCCCATGCTTTTTACTAAAGTTCTCTCTTTTTTCCAGGCGCTGCAGTTTCTTGGTCTGCTATGTGGTAGCTACTGCAAATATATGCCTCTTCTGATCGTGGACCGATTTACTGTGTTGAGTGATCTACCAGTTACTGTCACTTCTCTTTTGTCAGACCCCAGTTGGGAAGTTGTTGCAGAATCCATTGTTTTGAATCTTTGGGCATCGATGGAACGCATTTCCGACTGGGCTACGCATAAAGTACGCAGTGATGATAGTCCTGGCATACAACCTATTGATGAAAGTGAGAATGCTATGACTGTGTTTCTATTGCGTGTCTTGCATTGTGTTTGTCTATCTTTAAAAGACCACTTGCCTCTAGAGAAACAGCTGAAGCTTGCGGACATGGTCATCACTTAATGAGCACTTTTCTCTGAAAATATGGCTTTTTGATGAGCTCAAAACCACAATCTGAGAGGCATTTTTTGGTTCTCTCTCTAACATGATCGAATTGTGGCCTGCAAAATTTGCGTGTCATTTTTAGAAAGAAATTCCATTTTGAAACTTTAAAGAATGATAGCAAAGAAATCTTGTAAATGTTTAGTGGAAGAATAGCCACATCTTTTGCTTCCTCCTCTTCTTCTTTTAATATTGTACTTTTTGTAACAGAAGTTCTATTTCCACTAGAGTTTGAATTTTGACCGCAATACTGACAAAGTTTTCTTTTGAATTGAATTTGAGGCCCAAATTATTAAATTGACATTTGTCTATCGTAGAAAAATAAAATAAAAATGGACATTTGTTTTTGGAGCATGTGACTCTCACATGTATTAGGAAATGCTACAGTATCTACCGATATTCTTTTTTCATCTTTCTATTTTTTAAAATTATCATTAAATTTTAAGGTTCGAATCCTCTTGGGTGCAAACAATTTTTTGGGGTCAGTCCGCCGGCGAAGTTGGAGTATTATCCGATCTGTGTAGAGAGGGCGTTTTACACGGGTCTGAAGTTTACCTGACAGGAATGGGTTCACGAAGTGGCCTTGTCTCTGAGGGGTTTCTTGTCATAAAAAAAAAATTATCATTAGATTTATAGTCTTCATATGTACACATATGGAAACCATAAATTCAATGGTAATTTTGAGAAATAAAATGATAAGAAAAGGACAATTGACATGTGAAAATTATAAATGACAATAAAATGATAAATTCAATGTAGCATTTTTTCACATGCATTTTAAAAAGTGCATGTGAAAATTACATGCTCTATTAATTCTATTAAAAATGTATATGAGAATCATATGCTCCAAATTAATTTAGTAGACTGGATTGAAAAAAAAATTTCAACTCAGTTTTGAAGAAAACCTTGTTCATAAATTAATTTCTAATCATTTGCTTGGAGTTGTATTTGTCTTTCACCGGTCTTTTTATTGTCTCGTGGAAACTCATTTGGAATGAAAACCACAAATTCTAATTGAACAGTGCTGCTGATTATCACATTTCTTTTTTTTTTTTTTTTTTTTAAAAAAAATTTTTTTAAACCCCTTGCATCATTATTCTTGGGAGATGACTGCTCAGAAAATAAAAGATGGCCAAAAGTTTTTAGCAGAAATTTTGGGTGCATTTGGGGAACAATTGACTGAGCAATATAACACGATCACTAACAAAATAACACGATGTACCTTTTATCTAAAGAAGAAAAACGAGAACAAAATAGCATGGTAATTCATCTACTTGTGCAATATTTTTAATATGGCTTCCAAAAATCTGCCATGTCATCTGCTAAGTGAAATATACTTGGCAATTTTCATTTTCATCAACTCTCGTCTCTCCCTATGTCCTTCAGGCTTGGATGGCTGAACTATCCCTTCGAAAGCCATTGGAGGTAGACCAAGGGGTTCCAAAGGGGGTGTAAAGGAGGAAGAGGCTGTGGGCGAAGAGGTAGAGAAGCAAAAAAAAAAACTTTTTCAACATAGAAGATGACATCACAGATTTTGAGAAAATGAACGGCCGAAATTAAAGTTTTTTTTTTTTAAAAAAAATAAAAATAAAATTATTGTTTTTGAATCCTTTGCAATTTACATCATAGTAAAAAAAAACCAAAAAATCTCAAATGAAAGTGTTTTTTTTTTTAAAAAAACTCGGTTAAATACCAAAAACGAGAAGAAGAAGAAGAAGAAATTCTTTCGACAGCAACAAAAAAAAAAGTGCTTATAAGAATTTTGCCAGAGCGCGCCCCTTCGTCGTCCAAGTCCAAGGCCTGGTACGCTTCTCTCTCTCTCTCTCTCTCTCTCGCTGTGTTTTCAACCTTCATAGCAACTGATGCGTCGAACTACAACCGGAATCCTCATTGTTTCAACCAACGCTGTGTCTCATACAAAGCCGCCGTTGAAACCATTCCCCAACATTAATTTCTTCTTCCAATCAACTTTCTCTTCCTCATCCTCTTCTTCATTTCTACAAACCATACCAGACTCAGAATCCAAGTCAATCTCAAACCCACTTTACAATCTTCTCCCCCGAACCAAGAACCCCAACAACTTAGTCAATCTCATTTGCTCAAACCTCAAACAAGAAAATACCCATCTAGCTCTTCTTCAAAATGACGTTAAAGGGATTCTTCCTCACCTGGGTGCCCATGAAATTTCAAGAGTTTTATTGAGGTGCCAATCTGATTGCTCCTCAGCTCTCACTTTCTTCGAGTGGGTTAAAAATGATTTGTGTCTCAGACCCACTACTCAGAATTACTGTTTTATTATTCATATATTGACTTGGTCTCGAAAATTTTCGCAAGCCATGAAGTTGTTTTCTGAATTGATAGAAATGGTCAAGGATGTGTCACCGAATGATGATGTTTTTGAAAGTTTGGTTTTGTGTAGTGAAGATTGTAATTGGGATCCAGTTGTATTTGATATGCTTATTAGGGCTTATGTGAAAGCCAAAATGATTCGAGAAGGTTTTAGGACTTTTAGGAGGACTGTGGAGATTGGTTTTGTCCCCACTGTGATTGCTTGCAATTGGCTTTTGAATGGGTTGGTGAAGCTGAGTTGCGTTGATCAATGTTGGGAAGTATATGAAGAGATGGGGAAACTTGGGATACACCCGAATGCTTATACTTTTAATATGTTGACTCATCTGTTGTGCAAGGATGAAGATGTGCATAAGGTTAATGACTTCCTGGAGAAGATGGAAGAAGAAGGGTTTGATCCCGATGTGGTGACGTATAATACATTAATTAATAGCTATTGTAGAAAACGAAGGCTTGAGGATGCATTTTATTTGTATAAGATTATGTATAGGAGGGGTGTGTTTCCGGATTTATTTACATATACTGCCTTGATGAATGGTCTTTGTAAAGAAGGTAAGGTTAAGGAGGCTCATCAGCTTTTTCATCGGATGGTTCATAGAGGACTAAATCCAGACACTAAGTCGTATAATACTCTTATTTGTGGTTATTGCAAGGAGGGAAAGATGCAAGAGTCTGGGTCATTGTTGTATGAGATGATAGGAAATGGGGTTCGCCCAGATAGTTTCACTTGTGGGATTATCATGGAAGGATATGGAAAAGAGGGTAAGTTGCTTTCAGCTTTGAATTTGGTTGTGGAGCTTGAGAGATTTGGAGTTCCGATTTCTCATGACATTTATGAGTATCTAATGGTCAGATTGTGTCAGGAAAATCGGCCATTTGCAGCTAAAAGTCTTCTGGAAAGAATCTCTCAGCATGGTTATCTGCCTGATATTGATGTCTACAATGAACTGATTGAGTCGCTTTGCAAATGCGATTATGCAGAAGAGGCTTTGGTTTTGAAAGCCAAGATGGTAATTCAAAATATAAAACCCAATCTTGTTACATACAGGGCTCTTATAAGCTGCTTGTGTAAAATAAACAGAAGTGTGGATGGTGAATCCTTAATGGAAGAAATGGTTAAATCTGGTGTGCCACCTGATCTAGCAATATGCAGGGCTTTAATAAATGGATACTGCATGGAAAGGGATATTTATAAAGCAGAATCACTACTGGGCTTCTTTGCCAAGGAATTTCAAATTTTCGATACTGGAAGTTACAATGCACTTGTCAAAGCCCTCTCAGAGAATGCTGATGTGGCTACTTTAATGGACCTCCAGGATAGGATGCAAAAAGTGGGATTTGCACCAAACAGCCTAACATGTAAGTTTGTGATCCATGGATTATGGAAAGCTTGCAGTACTGGACAAAAAGAAGCTTAATGTGGAATGCATGTAGGTATAGGAATTCCAGGGGAGAGTGCCCTGTTCTCTCTGGATAGATGATCTGAGGAAGTATCAAGTATCCATAGTCAGGGGGTACAATCTGTCTTGCGTCTACCGCAGCAGCTTATTATGTGCTTACAGTGGTGATTTTACGGTGGTCTTTGTGCTGCTTGGTGGGTGATGTGGATAAACTAAGGGCTTTCAGCTGAAGAACACAGCAGATAGGGCAGGCAACAGTGGCAAACCTGTGTGGGAAAAGGAGTGCTACACATACTCTCAAGTGTTCACTCTCTGATGTAGCAATGAAAATCACCATTAGATGAAATAATAAATAAAAATATATGTAGCATTTATTGATGATTTGCATTACTATGTCAGGGAGTGAACATTTGAGAGTATGTATAGTTTTTCTCGTGTGAGGAATGCCCAAGTTATGGAGTGGCTATGTATTTGTAGTGGATCGGACATGTGGGTACACTGTCATGGTTACTTATGGCAAGTGGAGGCATTGGCAGTTGGGCACTAAATGGCAAGGGTGGGGGTCTCCTTTTTGCTGTAGTAGGGTACGAGTATGAAACCATACAATACACTGCCATTTTAAAAACATGTCCTGCACTAAAATACAACTCAAAATGATCCCAACTAGAGCTCTAGCACCAGTTAACAGTGATGAGTTCCAGGGCTGCAGCACTTCCCTGATTCTTCTGACCTCCCCTCGAGTTCAGGTTTGATGAAGGAAACACTTGCAATTGCTCAGCCGGGTCGCTTGTAGAAAATACTACCAATATTGATACCATGCCTGTGCATGCGTGGTAGAAATTCAAATCATTTAAGTTTGTTTGGATATATCATATTTTTACATGGTCTTTGGAATTTCAATAAAATCCTCTGTAAATTCAACAGTTGAATAGAATTTTTGACTTCCAGGTTACCATTCTTTGTGAAAACTTGCCTTGTCCAGTAACTATTTGGTCGCACCTGCCACCAAGTATAACTCGTATTGCTGAAAATTGACAATAATAAATATAGGGGGACAAAGGAGATTGAAAGAACTTGTTCATTTCATTTGTAAGTAATTCTCTTTCCTTCTGTATATTGGCCATAGATCGTTGCTATGGAATGATTTTAAGTCCTGCTTTCCGTGTCAAAGTGGCAGAAGCCTGACTATTAGTTGAGAACCATGTACTATTTGACATCATATTTTCAACTTTTTTTTGTTTGTTTTCGAGTTCAATATTAGAGCAGAAATTATTTAGCTCTTTTACTCTGCAATTTCGTTTAGAAATTTCCCATCTCTTCTTGATTGATGATAACTTCTTGAAACTCCATCTGTTTTTTTTTTTTTTGAAACTCCATCTAGGCTTTTTCTTGTTTCGCAAAAAGTACTTTTCGTTGGCATTGACAAGGAGAATATAGTTTTGGCAATAGAATATACTTGAGAAAAGACAATTGCTTAACATTCTTTGCGGGATTTTGGAAGCAGCACTGTATCCTATAAAGCAAAAGAATTACAAGATTTGAGCAAGATTTCAGTAAAAAGAGACCATCGAGATTCAAGCAAAAGAATTACAAATTTTCACTTCTAACACTTGTTCCACTTTTGGAAGACCTAAGCAAAACTAAACAAAACCAAACTAGAAAAGCAGTTACATTCTTTCAAGAAGACACAATAATAACTAATATTACTAAAAAAAAATAAACAAATCAGAGGGCATCAAAAGACCCTTTTCTTGGGAGAAACCCAATTGCCACCGACCCATTCAAGATGAGCCCTTAACTGAGAGGATGGATATGCAATCTCAACCCCATACTTATCAAAGAACACATTGTATTTGGAACCCTTCCTGCCACTGATCTTGCCCACCCACCAGCCATCGTTGTCAAAGGCATCAACCTCTTCAAATAAAGCAAACCCAGTTGCCGAAACTTTGGGCGGCACAGGCCTGACCTCTTCAGCACCAACCACCTCAATCAATGGCCTAGATTCATCTTCTGTCACCAAGTTCTTGTACTGCACTGCGTATGAGTTGTCCCCATGTCCTTTGATCACGGTTGCTGCATAGTAGGAACCTACAAACCCATCTTGCTTGCTGCAAACTTCGACTTCATACCCTCTAAATAACGCCATTTTTGAATGCAAAACACGCATTCTTGAAACTAACTTAGAGAGAAACACAGAGAGGATGAGCTTTTGGTATTTGAAGAGAGACTTGGAGAGCAATCAATGCGATGTATGATAATGATCGAACTCGACTGGGTTTTATATAATTAACAGAGTCGGTTTCGTAGTTCTGTTGGGTTTAGGAAATAATGGGTACTCTTTTTTTTTTGGTAAGTTGTAATATGGATACGTACTCCTTGGCCGACTTGTAATCCGACCGCTGGGAGGAAATTCCCAGAGGGTGCCACGTCCCTCTTCTCAGGTTCTTAGGCAAAAGATAAATGTTGCCTTGCCTCCCCCAAATACTATAATAAATTCAAATTTTTTACGTGAATGGAATCTAATATTTCTCTCGACGTTATATTATGTTAGGAATATGATGCGCTAAATTTTCACGAATGGGACTATTTTCTCGTTTGAAAATGATTAGAAATATGATAGGATTTTTAGAAATATGAGATTCTTATGTTTGGTTTATTCCATGTATCTTGTAGAAATTATTTATTCTTCTCAAAATATCATTATGTTTCTCTCTTCAAGTACATAAGGTTTGTTTGATATAAAATAATTTAAAATTAAACAAAAATGACGGTGAAGAAAAACTATATATAAATAGTGGTTTTTCTTACATTTTCTATTATATAAACTGTCTATACTATTTGATTTATTTTCTTGGACACAAATTTCCTTTAATCTGGGTTAGAGGAAATTTGCTCCAACCCTCTCAAAAAAATGATAAAAATTATGAAAAAAAATATGATTTTTTTTTTTTTTCAACTCACTTATGAAAATACAAGAAAGAATAAAGCAAAAATAAAAAATAAAAAAAAATTATATATACAGCGGATTTCAACCCACTTAAAACAAATCAAAAAAATTGTTTTTTTTGCTTTGTTTTTTTGTTTTCGTAACATTGCTGTATATATGATTTTTTTAATTTTTTTTTTTTTTTTGCTTTGTTTTTTCTTGTATTTTCATAAGTGGGTTGAAAGATATTTTTTTTATATTTTTATTTTATAATATTTGTCATTTTTTTGAGGGAATTGGAGCAAATTTCCTCCGACCTAGGTTGGAGGAAATTTGTGTCCTATTTTCTTTATTTTTCATCTATAACCAAATAAAACATGTTCATTTCCATTTTTTTGTTTGAGTGGAACTAGTTCATCACTTTTATATAAAAAAAAAAAATATATACAAACGGTCATAATCAAACCCAAAAAGTAGCATTACAAAAAATAACCATAAATAGAATTATCATATAGTCTAATTTTCTTTTATAACCATAACAATATCCAATTAAAAAGGAAACTAAATAGTAGCATCAAAAAGTTAAAAAGTTCATCACCTAGAGAAAGGTTTAACGTCTTATTAATAAAAAGATATGAGATGTGAGTATTATTGTCATTTAAAAGAAAGTACACATTTTCAAGGCCAAGAGAATACCAAAGTGAGAATTCGCATTCTCCAGCAAAAGTGACTCAACTTAAATGCAACCAAACGAGAAATTCTAAAAGATTACCTCATCCAAACGCCCCATATGAGAATTGGTATAAGAAGAAAAATGCAAAAAGAATAGCCAAAAAGGTAAAATAGTAAAAGCACAAACTTTTGCTTCGAGTTGGGTTGGGGAAATTTCTCAACTCAGCCTATTAAACTTTGCCTCCCTCAATACTAGAATAAATTCAAAATTTGAATAAGAAGAAGAGAAAAGAAAAAGAAAAAGAAAAAAGAATAGCCAAAAAGGTAAAATAGCAAAAGGACAAAGCTTTTCCGCCACACTGGATAAAGAGAAATTTCTCAAATCTATTATATTAAATTGACATTTATTTTTAGAGCATGTGATTCTTATATGTATTTTTATTAGGATTAACATATTATAAAGCTCTAATTATATAGCTATTCTGATTGTCCTTAAAACAGTGCGAAAACAGGATTGAATGATTACTAATTTATTATCATCATGAATGTTTTTACATATTTGAGCGAATTATCATCCAAAATTTCGTACACTAGATATGGATTAGTTTAACAATTTTTAGAGGGAAAAACAAAATCGGAAAACTATTTATAGTGCACGAGAATAGTTGGCGATTTGGTTTAGTCCAATGAATGAAACAATTCAAATCTCTATTTTTATTAAACAAAAGGAAGTTTAGAACGTTAGACCACCCATTTATTATATATTTATTTTGTCCATTTAAAATTATAACAAAAAAAATTGGACGCTAATTGGAATAATTTAACCACCACCCACATCTACCGCCGGGGGAGGGGGGGGGGGGGACACATGCCGCCAGGGATTTTTTTTTTTTTTAAGAAGCTGGCCAAAAGCCTAATTCAATTAGACCTTGATGCAAAAGCCTAAAAAAGGGAATGTGCCTCACTCATGCTCTTGCTGATGTCAACCAGTAGCTCGTTGAGGTGCATTGAAGACTTTAAGATGCGTCAATTTTTGTCCACATCATATCGTCAAATAAGCAGCTTCAAGCCTCATATTTGAAAACATTTCCAGCCACTTCCCATCTTCTCCTCATTACGGTTCAAAAGTAGAAAGGATCCCCCCATTGTAACTCTCTTTTCCCCTTATAAAAACAAAAAAAAAAAAAAAAAAAAAAAAAAAAGAGGGACCGCTAGAGGCGGTTGTCTTCTCTCAAGGATAAAGGATAAGCTTCAGAGAAATGGAGAAAGGGGGCTGCTCTGATCCCAACCAGAGGGAGAGGCTTGACCCTTACAAGTTTTTTTTTCTTAAAAAAAAAAAAAAAAAAAAAAACCTACTCCAAATATAACAGGAGAATGGGAAATAGGGAAGCTTAACATAAATATGTAACTTTCTGCAAATATGTGCAAAAGTAACAAGATCACTGAAGATAGATGATGACGTCCTCATGGTAAAAATGAAATGTAACAAGAAAACAATGCAATGAATCCGGATCAACTCAAAAGTACAATTTAACTACAAACAGAATGCGAATCAGATCCCAAATCTTCGATACGTAAAAATTTGATTAATTTTCAACATAGTTTTTAAACATTAATCCTTTGGCCCTAGACATCTTCTAAGCTAAGAGACAACTGATTAACCTCTCAACTATACCAACCAATATCTTAGGTGGCAGTCAAAAATCAAGAAATTCCCTTTTTACACATCCCCATCCATACAATAGAAGAAAACGTTGGAAAATCAATTTTCAGCAATTGGTAAAGAAACATTCCTGAAAATTACAGATTAATGATTTAGCATTTTACCTCACTGTACAAATCCGACTAACACATCTTCAACAGACATCGCCTTTAGGTGACTCTTTCTCACCAGACTTTGGGCTTGCACCAGGCTGTGAATCTTCACCCAGTTCCATATGATCAACACCACTTTCTCTTAACAGATTTTGGGGCTCTCCATTTTCTGACGCAGAAACCTCCTCGGAAACAATACATGCTAATTTTTCTGCAGCCTGATCATCGGGTTCCAAATGCCCCTTTTGAGTGGATGGAGAATTTTCTCTGCCACCAGGGTCACTCCTAGAACTGCTAGATGTCAGCCACATAAACTTCAAATCGTGTCCTTCCCAGCATTTTCCATTAACATATGCTCTCTCAGCAGAACGACGTGCGGTGAAAGTTATACGAGCCGAGCAGTTTTTCAATCCCTCTGACTCATTAGCTTCCAGATCTTCTAGCTCCACATTAGAAAGATCACCATATGATGAAAAGTGTTCCTTCAAAACAGCAACCTAGAAGACAAAATAAAGACGTCAGCTTATCTTTCATTGATACATCAATAAATATCATGCCAAGCCGATCCTGAAACACTTAATAATGAGACTGTTGGGATTTTTTTTTTTTTGGGGGGGGGAGGGGAACCAAAAAGACAAAGGCAAGGAGAGAACATGCAAATAGACAGTAATTTTACTCCTATCACATATGTAATTCAGGCCTGAGATACATGGTGAAGGAAATTTCAAAAAGAAACAACCAAATGACAAAGATATGGTCAAATTATTTTAAATGGCATCTTCATACATGCCACTGTAGCCAACCTCTCCCCTTCTTCTATAACAACTTGATGAGGGCGTGGGGTTTACTCACTTTGTGTGGCCTACTATTGCTGATTGTTTGTAATAATAACAATACATAATGCATTTCAGAGTACTTAAGAGAAAAAAAAACATTATAAAAGGAATTGGACTTTATGCTGGGGGGTTCAAAATCACAAGCTCTCAGCAAGATTTTGTTAAGTTACTACTTATTTCAAAAGTTTAAACTAACAGGAAAATGTGAATTTAATCATTTAGTTAATATTCTAACAAATTTGTCACAACTTCTTCACAATTATTTTCCAAAATATATCATGCAAAGCAATGATAGATAACTACCAATCAAAGACGCACAAAGTTTCCACTAGGAAATGCTACACACAATTAATTAATGCATTTTTGTTCAACAGTTCTAATTTATATGCAGCTTTATATGTGATCTCAAAGGGTGGTCCTGAGGCCTTGTCTGGTGTCTTCACCTTTTAAAACATTAAATAAAAAGACTCCTCACCACTTCCGATGTTCATGATTCAACACCTAAAAAGCTTAAAACCTTCTTCATAAGGAACTATGCAGGAATGCATTCCAACTACCCCATACAAAGTTCTCTTCCTGTATGTCTAAATAATTTATACCCCATACCCAATCCATTGTAAATCAGACTGCCATTGTATGTATATTTCTATTTTACACACACACACATACTGACTTACACTAGCAAGTCCAGGCGGTAAAGGCGGAATAATTCTAAATGCAGTTGGACGATTGTCTAATTTGTATCTGTTCATTGGAAAAGGTGCCCCTCCTGGTGCTAATTGACGAATTGGCTCCTTTAAGCTCATAGATTCCTGCAGCACCGCAGTTGAACTTGTTTTAGGACTGTGGGACAAAACATTATCCACTGATTTGTTCTTATCCCCCACCATCTCAGCATATGCCGAAGCCACAGACCCAGGATCAGAGGAGGACCTCGGAGTAGCAGGTTTAGCAACATCAGCCACTATTTCCACTTTAGGTCTCTTAGCAGCTTGTTCAGCAACTACCTCGCCCTTAGGTCCCGAAGCCTGCAAAAGGTCAAAATTTGAGATAGCTGATGAAAAAAAAAAAATCAAAATTTTAAAGTAGTACATAGGTAATAATTTTTTAACATCGTGATCGTAGGGGGGGTGAAGAAGATAAAGAAAACTCATTAATCTGACCTAATCCATAACTTTCCCTCCACTATTTTGGTGTTATCAAATAAAAGATATAACAAGCAAACCATTTTAAGACTGTCCAAGCAGCTTAAGTACTGAAAAGTGCTCCTTACTGCAACCAAAAAAAAATGTATAGGCATGTTTGGCTTTTTATATTCAGAAGACAGTACCTGACACCCAATACCAACACTTATATTACCAGATATAGGTTCATGGCAAGCCAAGAGGTTGCAGGCCGCACATCAAACATGTAACATTGATAAAACATATGGCTAGAAGTGAAATTTTTTTAAAGGAAAAGACATTTGATCTTACTTGTTTCTCAAGTTTTTGTAACTGGCGCCGGAAGTCGTTCCGCTTCTGGTCCAGCATTTCCTGTTTCTTGCGGAGTTCCTCTTTCAACTGCTCTAAACTCTCTAGCTTCTTTTGAAGAGGAGGTGGAGCCTTAGGACTATCTGAAATGACAGGCTTAGGATGTTCAGAGACAGGTACAGGAGCATCAGAAGCATGGAGAACACTACTCTTTGGAGCAGCAGATTGATTAATATCTTTTCCTATGCTAGCAACAGAAGGATGAGATGGGACTGAAGTGGCTGCAACACCACGTGGAGTTACAGATACACTACTGCCACTACTTATGCTATCATCAGGAATGCTATCGCGATTAGCCCACCACAGCTTGATAAAGCGGTTACCCATTACAGCATCAGGTGCCTTGAGACCAGCTTCTGCCTCTTCCCTTTTTGAGAACTGGACAAAAGCTCGTTCACTATTTACAGGTATATAAATATCGATTACCTCTCCAAATTTTTGAAAATGAGAAAGAAGAGCCTCTCTTTTATTGCTTTTCTGGGGAATGCCATTGACAAATAGAGTGCGCAGAGCCTTTTGAGAAGGCTTCCGGATGTTACGTGTACTATCACCCAGTGTCTTGGAAGATGAATCCATACCTTTTGGGCTGACATCCTCTGTAACAATCCGCTTTCCTTGACGGAAAGTGCCTTGAACTCTGGCTAACCCCACTTTATCTTCCTTAGCTTCATTCTCAACATAATCAGAGGAATTCATCATAGAATCAATTTTTGCCTTCACATCTAATCTATTTTTTGAACCACCGATTCTACCCCAAACAGATGAACTGGTACCCTGTGAACCAACAGCAGTTCCGGTGCTTCTAACTAGACACTCATTATCAACACTGTCACATAACCGGCCATTATGCCTATTGGAAGGATCGTCATTCAACACAGACTGTGTTTCATCGTTGGGTGATTGTAGGTTGAGCAGGGCATTTGATGTTTCAGGACAATTATTATTCCACAGGGGTTGATCAGGATCATATAAATCAGCTCCACCCGCACAACCAGAACCAGAAAATGCACCATTCAAGCCCAAACCATCATCAGCAATTCCAGGCTTGCCACTTTTGCTATGCAATCCTTTGCTGTTCATCAAAGTAGTTGAAGAAGGACTAACTGATGATAGCGGTCCAGTTCCAGCAGGTGTTCCCAGTAGGTGCACACTTGGTAGTGAAACAGGAAGGTTAAACTGTGAAAGACTCTGCGAATTGAAAACAACTAATTATTTATGGCAACTTACGTATGCACTCAAGCCAATAGACCTTGGTCTACAATGTAATAAGTATCATCCCCCAGAACAAAACCCAGCATAGAAACTGAATGCACAAGTGAACATATGCACTGCATATTTGAGTTACTGTTGATAGCTGACTCAAATACATAAGATAATCCTAATTAAAAAATATTGACCCATGTGAACCATTTCACTGATGGCTTGAGATTGCCCAGTAAATGGGCAGGAAGTTGGAATTACATGGTCGGAAAGACCTCTGTTGCTTCTGCTGCTAATCTCATGGCTCCTCAAATAACAAAAGTGATCAAGAAGAAGAAATAAATCAGTGATATAGAGGAGGCCCCCACCATCCAGAGGCTTCTCCAGCAGTTTAGATATTCAAAGTCTAATAATCATGCAAGAATGAGATTAGTGCAACCAGAAACAGCAAGAGGCCTGTTTGTGTGTGGTGCTGGCAAAAACAAAAAGGTGGGGGGGGAATGACAGTGCCCTATTGGTCCGACCAATTACTTAGCAGGTCTTGGAGAGGATAGACTCAAAATCAAGACATCATTAAGATAGTTTTAATCTTATCTATAATTAAGTTGGTTTGGTTCTAACAGAGATAGACGGTTGATTTGGACTCATTAAGTGGTTGGCCCAGAGTCCTAATTACGATTAAATGTCAGTTGACTTTAGTTTCCAAATATGTAAAGCACTCTGCATTGCCAATAAAGAACTATTAATGTCTTGTGGTTCAGCAACAGGACATATCAAATACACATACCTGAACATCTTCAATAACAATCCGATTGACACCGTGCTCCATAGGGCACATGTCCCCTCTCAGACAAAATCCACGCTCCTCAAAGTCTCTACAGCGTTGGCGATGAATGCCCATGTTCATTGAAGAATTGATGGGTGGTCCAAGTGGTCCTTGCAAACCAATGGAATGGAGTGTATCCAGGCCACCAGTTGGTAGTCCCGTAATCAATCCAAAAGCATTCCAGGATGCACTCTGTGCATTTGAAACATTTGGCAACCCTCTTCCATTATATAGGTTTTGAGGAATGGACCCCTGCTGAGCCATTTGAGATGCAATGTCAACTGAGCTGAACCTAGAATCACGTTGATTCCAAGAACCAGAGTCCCTGCCTCGTCCCCTACCAGGACCACCTCCAGAAAATGTTTGGTTTGTGTGAAATCTTTGATTTAAATCCAAAGGAGCTCGAGGGAGTGATGTTAAGCCAAGGCGTCTTCTTTCAAACTTTGAAGATAAGTCTTTCTCACTTGCTTGAGATTCATTTTCCCTGAAAGGATGCCCATTTTCGAAAGGTTTGTTGCGTTTTCTATACGGCCTTGTTATCACATGTTCCAGAGCATCTCTTTCCAAAGATTGAGAACGCGTGTCCCGCCTACGATGCTTATGGTTTCGATCATCATCATCATCATCACTGATTTCCTTCTCCTCAGGATCACTGACACAATCAGGAGAAAGACCCACTGGCTTCAGAGATGAAACTTTCAGCTCCATTAAAATGTCTTGAAATATCCACAATATTACTTATGACATCCAAAGTTCCAAACTCTCACTAGATGCAGCAACCAAATGACTTCAATTGCCTGACAATGTTCCAGCAATTATAGAGAACCTAGAAACAAGGAAAAATATTTAAGCCAAACAACAACAAAAGTAAATTATATGGCTAGATGTATCAACACTAGCAAATAAAAAAATTTGCAGTAATCATGAGCCTATTTACGTTCGATAGAGAACATTACATCCAGTAGAATTTAAAGTACAATCATATCAAAACAAAATCAAATGATCATGTAAATTTAAATCACATACCTGGAAAAAGCAAAACTAAAATTTAATGATGCCATGGAAAAAAATACAATACTCCATACGCTACATCGAAAATGGAGAAATTCCTAGAAGTGAACACAAATAAATACATCAAACAATCAAACACTATGATCTAATCCACTTGTTCCCCTCTAAATTGCCCAATTTCAGTTAACATCTATGACCAGAGGTCATTTTATAACTATATTTTGTCAAGTACATTTAAGAAATAATATATACCTATGCCCAATACATCATCAAAGAGGTATTAGCAACATTTTCTCAAGGAATCAAATCAAATAGGATGTCAACCCCAAAGATTTGCTAACAGCAGGGTATGTAGACACCTAATTTCAGCTTGGTCTTTCCCTCATGAAGATATATACAATTTTTATAGAATATATTTATTGTACTTGGATTTGGAACATCTGGTAGACAGAAACATGATTAGGGCAACAACCTTAAAATCTTAGGATTGATTGTTTGTTTATTAATTGGTAAGATCAGGTTTTGTCAGATTTGAGGTGGGAGTAGGTCTACAATTAGGTTTTGGCATGATTCATGGTGTAAGGACCAAACCTTGAAGGCAGTTTTTTTGGAATCATTTAGCATTGTTTGCTGTAAGGAGGCTTCGGTGGCTGATCATGTGCAGTTTTCCAACGACACTATACATTTGAATATTGCTATTTACAGATCAGTGCATGATTGCGAAGTGGAGAGGGCCACTTTGTTTTTAAATCTTTTTTACACTATCAAGTTGATACAAGGTGGTGAGGATAAAATCTGTTGGATCCCTTCCAAAAGGAGGATGTACAAGGTCAAATCTTTTAATTATGCGCTTTGCCCCCTATTGGTAATTCATTTCCTTCGAAGAGCATTGGAGAACTAAGGCACCTTTGAAACTAGTGTTCTTTGTGCGGATGGCAGTGTAAGGAAAGATTTTAACTATGGATAACCTGAGAAAAAGGCACATCATAGTAATGGATTAGTGTTGCACGTGTAGAAGAGCGGAGAGACCATAGAATATCTTCCACTCCACTGCGAAGTGACTAGAGAATTGTGGGTATTGGTTTTCTGTCTTTTTTGGGTTAGAGTGGATCATGCCCCAACAGGTGGTGGAGTTGTTGGCTAATTGGAAAAGTTAGTTTGGAAGCTGTTGCAATTTAAAAGTCCAGATGATGTTCTTCTGTGTTTAATATGGTGCATTTGGAGTGAGTGTAATGTGCGGAACTTTAAAGATTATGAGATAACGGTGTTAGAATTAAAAGCTATTATGTTCTAGATTGATTCTCTTCTAATCCTTCCTAAAGAGGTTTCTCTTGTATATTTTACGTATACTTGGGTCGCACCTGTTTGCGCTTTTTAATAGAATTGAATTACTTATCAAAAAGTTAACGTACCCAACAGGTTTTGAACCCAACATACTCTCCACACATTGTCCCAAGAGGAGGAGATGCCATTTGAGCTAAAGCTCATTAGCTTAGAATATTTGGACAAGTTTCAGGTGGGAAATATAACATGTTGGCTTTCCTGCTACTTAATTGCAGGAAAATGGTTCAACATGCGTTCCAGTCCCTATAAAGGGAAGCACAGTAACAGACTAATGGTATTTGGGTGACCAAGTTTCAAATCCAATGTGCTGTGTTATTCATCATTTGGATCTACTTTCTATGCAGAGATGGCATGTGGTAATTAGCTTTTCTTGCATCAATTTTCTATGTAGACCAGAAATTATTTCCCCTTATTGCAAGTGTATGGCTTGTCACTAATAATTGCTTGATAGATAAGTGATACATACATGTCATATCTTCAAAGAGCAAAGGCACTCAAATATTTCCTTTTTAAAAGCAAGAAATTTATAATAAAAACACAAAGGACTGCAACCCATGTACATGATAACTGTACAAGAAAATGCCAAAAAGAAAACCGCTAAAATCTACAAAAGCCAAAAATGAAGAAATCAATGCAGGCCCGCGTGGACATCCACTCAAAGAGCGACCTAAGAGACATCATCTTGATTCAATGCCTTGGAAACTTAACACTTCAAACATCCACATGTTAGGTTCCTGTTAAAGTATTTGATTAAATGATTAAATTTACCTCTTCCTATCAGCTTAAGCTTTTGAAATAAATGGTAATTTAACAGTTCCTATCAAATACCCCACATAAGACATAACATAACTGCATTTCAAATCGCATAACTTACACTTGCAAAATCACCCCCTCAAACATTCCAAGACCAATCTAGGCATTACCCAGTGAATGACAAACAACACCAAACCAGACTACCACAAATTGTTTAGCAATGTTGCAGTAAAAAAATAGATGATCTGCTTCCTCACCATGCAGCATCAATCAACTACAATCAATTCTCACTTAAGAAGATTATCCATGGTAAGAACCTTCCTCAAGGCTTGAAGATTAAGTATTGAAACACAAAAGCTATTATAACTGATCCTTGTATTAGAACCCATTAAGGAGTAACGCCCAAATAGACCCCTAAAATCTATTCCCTAGTCAAATTATGAGTAACCTTGAGCCTGAGTCAAACAGGTATAGACCCAACTCTTTTTTGCAATATTTTAAATTTTTTAGTTACACAATGACAGAATCTCAAACAAGCTGCAGTTCATAAACCAAATGACCATGACTAAAAAAATAAAGAACCAACAACACCATCAATATGGTATCTATGCTAATGAACAAAGCAATGAAAAAGCCCTAGCAATTAACAATATGAATTTTCCCTAAATACTAAATAATAACACAATTCTGAAATTCATCACTTCTGTTAATATGACTTGGCTTACAGTAATTCTAACATGTGACAAAAATTTCGGATAATGTTAACGATAAGTACTTATAGAGAAGCTTTTCAGCTCTAGTAAGTTCACCACTTGTCATGTTGACAATAGAAGTTAAATCTGTAGTCAGAATAGGACACAAATCCACATTTCAAACACAACCTAGTACAAAAAGGTTCCCAAAATACTCATAGAATTGCATGCTTCCGGATTAAACTGGGCAAAAGATCGGATTTAAAAATGAAAGCCATTCATGTGCCAACATGCCAAAATCCTTGCACAGTCACAATATCAACTCAAAATCCAAAGGCTAGATGCGTACTGCTAGTGCTAACATGTGCAGATAAGGAACTTGCCAACCAAAATTAATTTCCCACCAATACCACACGAAAATCTCACTATAAAAATTCCCTCTGTAGTTATTGACATCTAAATTTCACTTTATCGTCTCAACCATTAAACATTCAACATCATCCTCCGAGCCACTTAAAACCACATCTCATTCAAGGAACGATTTCAATATAAAAAATAGACCAATTGACCTGATCGAAAAGAAACAAAGGCAGGAAAATTCTACAAGAATAAAAACTAAACAAGTAAAATCCAAATCAAAAACACTACCTAGAACCTATTCTTATACACTATCAAATTAAACTCCTTCAGGATTCTAAACCGGTAAGTTTTCACAGACACATAATCAAATGTTGTGTAAACCAATAAACATAAAACAATTTGATGAATCAAAGACCATAGAGATTACAATAAACAATAATAATCTATACAATTACAATTAAGCGAGCACAGAACATTCTTATACACTATCAAATTAAGCTCCTGAAGGACTCAAAACCAGTAGGTTTTCACAGACACATGATCAAATGTTACGTAAACCGGTAAACCTTAAAATAATTTGATGAATCAAATACCGTCTAGATTACAATAACAATGATAATCTAGGTTTAGAAAAGAAAAATTAAAAAATTAATAGCAAAAAATTAAAATTAAGAAAGCGTATACTTCTTACAGAATATTCTAGAAGAAATGCGAAGCCAATGCCTCGTCCAGCTTCGCCTGATTACAGACTCATTCTACTCCACGAATGACGCAGAGGAAGACGACGAGGCGGCCATGGGAGGACATTTCCTGAAGATAAAAATAGTTGCAGAGGGGAGAGGGGCAGGATCGTAATAACGATATAATCGAGAGGGGTTTAAGGGAAGCTCGCTGTGTGGGAGATTAGGGTTTTGCTACTGTGGATTGTTTGGGTGGTGGGGTTTGGGGCTTCAAGCTGTGAAGAGAAAAACAGGATTGCGGAGGGGGGGAGAGAGAGAGAGAGAGAGAGAGAGAGAGAGAGACGACGGTATACCAAAAAAGGAATAAATAAAATGAAGTGTGGACGAAAACTATATTCCAAAATTGCATTTGTGCCCCATGAGTTTTAGAATCCACATTTTTATCCCATTAATCACCATACTTATGTGGCAACGTGAGTCAGCCATTTCTTTTTTGGTTCTTTTTAACAAGCTCATCAACAAAGTAAGATAAATGTAGAATAAAACTATAATTTCTAGCATTACTCTTTTCTAAAATGCAAAGTGCCTTCTTACATAAGTATACAAGTTGATAACATTTCCATCCAAATCTTCTTTCTTAAAATCAAGATAGCGGAATTTTAAACCTTTTTTTTATGTTACATTGTCTCTTTTGATATTCTCACAGCCTCCATTGTGAGTGCCTTCGGAGGAGGAGGTATGGCTCTTTGCCTCCTTTCTCCTCCCCTCTCCCTTTCTTTTCTTTGATCTCCTCTATTTTCTCTCTCTTTGGTTTTCCTTTTCTTCCTTATTTTCTCTTTTTGATTTCATGCAACTTGGAAATCAAATATATTGTTTTTTGTCTCTCTTTCGCCCATGTGCCAACCCTCCACCACCACCGGCATCCACTACTTCTTTCAACATCCTCCACCATTGTACATGTAGATCACATGCCTCCACGGAGCACGTGTGTTGCACGGGCACCTCCTTTTGGTCCATGCGTCAAGTCTACAACTCACTTGTTTCTCCTGTAGTAAATTTTTATAGTTTGAACTCTCTTTTTGTCTATGAAGACTTTCATATCTGGTTTCAGCTTTTGTTTTAGCGTCCACCAAACATGCTTTTATCAGACACCATAGTGAAGCTTTCCTTTGGAGGCTCTAATCCAACCACTTTCAGTGTTATTTTTCTTGTTTTAGTATGTATTTTCGTTTGCTATAGTTGTTAATTTGAATATTGTTCTTTTTCAATAATATTGCCTTTGAGAACTGCCCTTTGTGGTGCCCCCAATTCAACCAATGGGCTGAGTCTTTTTTTTTTTACTCATTCCCGATAGTTTTAAGTTTTTTCGCATTGATTTCTGAATTTTTTGAGCTATTGTTTGGGTTGTCCATCCATTGTTTGTTTTTGGTATGTTGTAATCTCTCATTTTCCCTTCCCAAATTGAATAGGAAAAAAAACAAAGTATACAAGTTGATAATCCAAAAATAAGAAATGCTATAAATCATATTTTTATCATACTTTGTTGATGTTGTACTATCAATCAGCTTTTGGATCAACGGTCATTGTTTATATATATATATATATATAATGATTGATTAACAATGTTACATCAGCAAAGCAGAATAAATGTGTAGCATCCAAAATTGTATTTGTGCCTCCACATATTTTTTATATATTTTTTTTTTGTTTATTTTTTCTAATTTTTTTTATTATATAATATTACGAGTTGATAATTTGTTTATATTTTTTTATTGCCAAACCTATTATTAATTTCCATGTTCTCTGTGCCTATGATATTTTCATGGATCAGGTGATGTGTAGGAAAATTTATATACGACAGAAATATAAGAAATGTTAATACAATGTGAATCCTTTATTTTTATTTTTTTTCAATATAAGAAATACATAAGGCATGTTTGGAACACAGAAATAGACTCAAGAATGGAATAGTTATTCAATTATTTACTTGCACCACCGTTATTGCCTAAAATGAGGAATATGTATTCCTTTGAAAAAAATAAGGTAAAAAATATGTATTCCATATAAATTGAATAGCTCTTAAAATAATATCCAAAAAACCTTTTTTTTCACCCAAAAAAAATAATAATATTGGTCGTCTCCCCCTTGAGGGATGGTTGGCCACCTATATGGAGACAACGAATTTTTTTTGTTAATGCCTAGAAAAAGAAAAAAAAAAAAGAAAAAAAAGAAGAATGCTTTGTTAGACGTATTTATTTTGTAAGTAAGGATATTTTAGAAAATTAGATTGAAATCTAATTTAATTCGAGTTAGAAAAATCTGGTCATTTACGTAGTGTTACTAAACGAATGAATAAAAATAATCATTTCATTATAGCTTCTTGTATTCTTGGTAATGCTCATTCTTAGTCTTCGGTAATCATTATTTCAGTGTATTAAACGTGGCCTAAGGTTTATATATCTAAAATTTCAAATATTTTCACAAGTTGAATTTGTTTGTTTGTTTCTTTTTTATTTATTTATAAGCAATTAAGAAAATAAATAAAGACAATCATAAGGGACTAGAGAGGGCGACAAGCAGAGAGAGGGAGGTACTTGATGGGAATGCTTTCAGAAAGATTGATGAAAGTATTATGATCTTAAGTGTTCCACATGACTTAAGTATAATTTCAACAATGTGTGTAAAAGCTCTTGAACACATTTTCCTTATAAGCCGGTTTTCATTAAAAAGTTATACTCAAAGTTTATATCATTTGATATCAAAGTCAATTACTATATTAAGTATGAGATTAGACGCAGCTTGTCGAGTATGAGATCAAAGAGGTTACGGTTTTGTGGTCGAGTCATAGAGGAGGCGACTTATAGGTTGAATTAAAATGTTTTTGTACTATATATGTGCATAATTTACATCATTGAATATTGATAGATAAGTGAAGTTGCCAAAAGATAAAGAGCTATTACCGGGTTAGTGTTGATAAAGTGGGCTGCTGTGGACGTTAACCGCAGAATGTGGTGGTACGTTACAAACTTAAATATTTCATATGCTTAAGGACAATCTTAACCATATATATCTAAGTTCTTTAAAATCTTTCTCTTACAAGTCAATTCTCAACGGCAAGTTATATCCAAAATTTGTATAGAGCAACCCATTTGATTGTGTATGAAGAAATAGTTTCCCCAAAATATATATATATATTGTGTACGACGAAATGAGGCTATAATTATATCTAAGTAGAGGATGGTTTTTTCTTTTCTCTTTTTATTTTTTTTTTTTTTTTAAAAAAAAAAAAAAAAAAAAAAAAATCTAAGTAAAGGCTTGGGTTTGCGGCGAGTAGTATTTGAGGGTGATGTTTTACAAATAGTTCAAGCTACCAAGAGAGGAGGGCGTAATTGTAGACGTTATTTTAATTATTATTATTATTTTTTTTTAAAAAAAGAAAAGAAAGAAGACGTAACTGTAGACGTTATGGGCAAGTGATTGAAGACATAAAAGCAGTATTAATAAATACTCTGCAAGGATAGAACGTCAACAATCTATAAATGAGGTTTGGGTCGAAGAAACCTGTTTTTATTCATAGATTATTGTATGTGCTGAAAATGATGTATCCTTAATGAAAGGCTTCATTATATATATTATTATATATATATATATTATATATAATCGATAATGTCTTTTCGTACATGGAAATGACTCAATTTGACCTTTCAGTATTATTGAAAAGTTAAAAAAAAATATCTTAGAAATTAATCCTTCGACTATAAAGGAATTAATTTTCCATCCTTTATAAGCAAAGTGTGACAAAATCCAAGTTTCATAGTTTTTATGTTGAGTTGAAGAATACAAATTCATAAAGCGAGAGTGAGCATGAAAATGAGAATAAGGACATGAGAAGTGGTAAGTTTGAAATTACCATCGGATCGAGAGTGCCAAAAGGACACACCTTTATTACATGATTTTTTTTTTCTTTTTTGGTTTTATTTACATGAACTATTAAAATGAAAGGGAGAATACTTTGGGCAGCTTTCTAATGCACTTTTAGATTATTATTATTATTGTTTTCAATACAAATGGAAGGGCTAAGGGGGGGCACTCTTAGATTAATGGACACTACAAATACTCAAACAGAAAGAATATCACAAATAAAAAACTACAAACTAAAACTAATCTTAAGGCTACAGTTTACAAACTACAAGCTAAATGAAATTGATGAAGAGAAGGATCTTTCCTATAGGCAACCATTTTCCTTTTTATAGACAAAGAGGTGGCTTTTCCATAGTGGATCAGGATTGACTGTAATCTTCGATTCAAATTGTTGCTTGTCGGATGCAATTGTGAGAAGTCTTCAATAAAGCTCATTTATCCAAACAGGTATTAGGACATGTGGGCCTTATCAAAGACTTTTCAATTGCTTGTCCAACTACATGGAACATGCTTCTCACCAATTCCTTTGAATCCAAATTCTAATTGCGTAAGACATATAATTGCATGAGATTTCCAATTATAGGAAATTCCGGTTTTTCCTTGCACAACTAGGAGGCTTTTCCATGCCATATAATTGCTCAATAACTGCTTGGTAGCTTCTTAATAGTCGTTTTTATTAGTAAGCCTCGATGTATGCCAACACGCAGACATTAATTCTGGCTAAAATATGGGTCAAGTATCAACTCTCATGCAATGCATGGACTTAAAAAAGCTTGCTAAAAAGAGAAAGGGCTTAAAAAGGCTTGGCCTAGGCTACAATGCTTTATTTTACATGCTTAAAACCAAGTAGCCTTTTTCATCGATTTTGGACACGTTTTCCTCAAAAAGTGGGAGAAAATCTGTCCTTAAGCCATGGGTTTCCAAATGTATTTTTAATACAATTAATAAAAGATGTAATTATTATGTACATTTTTAACAATGCATATAAGAATCACGTGCATTAAAAACAGATTTCAATTTTACAAATTGAGTTAAAAAGTTTCATCCAATTCAATTTTGCAAAACAAAATAAACTTTATTCATTGCATAATAGGCGCGGGTGGGGGGAAGGAAGACTTCGTTTGATAACATTTTTTCTGCTCATTTTTGTTTTCTCTTTTCAAAATAAAAGCATTAATAAACAACTCAAAACACAAAAACTCAAAACTACTTTCACCTTAATAATTAATATTAGGGGAAACTTCACAGAAGCCCCCTAAACTTCCACGCGATTTGAAGAACCCCCTTCAATCTTTGAATTCTCTTAGTTTCACCCCTCGAACTTCCAATTTCTATCAGAAGACCCCCTTCCGTCTGTTTTCACCGTGAAATTTTTTTGAAATTCTCAAAATACCCCTTACCATGTTTAGGGTTTAGATTTTTTTTTTTATAATTTTTTTTGCTTGAAATACAGGGGTATTTTGGAAATTTCAAAAAATTTCAGTCGGGGAAAACAAACAGAATAGGGTCTTCTGATAAAAATTGAAAGTTCGAGGGGTGAAACTGAGAGAAGTCAAAGATTGAGGGGGGTTCTTCAAATCGCGTGGAAGTTCAAGGGGCTTATGTGAAGTTTCCCTTTAATATTACATCACAACATTTTTTTCAAATAAAAACTACCTAGCATTAACAAACAGAACGACGTCATTCCACGGTCAAAACTGGAGAGAGGGGGTGGAGGGTTTTTTAGCAGCGCTACATTAGAAGCGCCAGAAGTTTAGTATTAAAAAAACGCATTAATCCACTTTCAATTATTGTCGGTATACACAAATGGAATTTAAGACATGGACACACACACCAGAGCAAACAAGAAAAGAGAAAAAAAGGAAGAAAGGTAACCACCTAACTACCGACCAAACCAACCTCTTGGGGGCTGGAATTCCCCATCATTCATCAACTTATCCAGCACTACATTCAGGTCAACCGACTGGCCGTTTTCTGTCAGCTTTCGAACTGTTGCCCTCACGTGGTCTCTAGGGAATCCCATAGTGGTCACTTTGTCAATCACATCATCAATGGGAACTCTGTTCCCTGTTCCCGCAGAACCTGAACCACCACCAACCCCAGAAGCAGTAGGCAAGGCCTGAGGTAGTACCCGAGCAGTTGGGAGCTGCGGGTAACCACTTCCACCACCCTGGGCCACAGGAGGAGAAGAGAGTTGTGGTTTTACAGCAGAAGTACTACCATATTGAGGAGATGCACCATAATGGTATGGTTCACTAGGCCCAGATGGCAGGCCATATCCAGCAGGAAAACCTGAACTCGATCTACCGGACGGTGGCTCATACATGTGAGAAGGTGCCCCATAAAACTGTTGCGGGGGAGGGGGTCCACTGGGTGGATGACCAGGCTGGCGAAGGCTTGGTGGGTAGTTCTGAGGAGCATAGGGTGTTTCCTCAGCATGGTGACCTAATGAAGGTTGGAGTTGAGTGTGATTAACAGCTGAAAGGGATGGGTGCTGTTGAGGCGGCTGGGATGGTGGCTGGGTTGGTGGCTGGGAGAACTGTGGTTGAGGGGGCTGTTGAAATTGTTGATGTGGTGGTGCTGCAGGAGGAGGATGTGCCTGTTGACTTAGAGATGATTGATATTGCTGACTTGGGACTTCTGGAGTTTGACCGGGTGGTGGGAAGTAAGGCTCACGCTGAGGAATAGAAGGGATCTGGCTCTGAAGGAGTTGAGGAGGAAGTTGAACTGAAGGTGGAAGATTCGGATGGAGAGAAGGTTGGGGAGGAGCATTAGGGGGAGGAAGCGCAGGGAGTGATTGTGGAATATTAACAGGAGGAAGCTGTTGGTGGGACTGCTGAGGAGCAGATGCAACCTGCTGCACAGAATCAACTTGCACACTGTGCTGGGTTTCTGGTTGATGGTATTCCTTAGACACTTGTAGCTTTGCAAGCTCTAGCTGAGCATCAACCATTAATTGCTTATCCTTTAAAACCTGCACCCCTGATAGCACCTGTATGTAAATGAACAAACACCAAAAGGAAACAATAGAATGATCAATAAAGCAGCATAAACATAGCTAGCATGCATAATAGACCGAAATTTCAGGGAAAATTTTCTAGATTTTTATCAGCCCCAACGCAAACAAGAAAGTGAACATACTAATCACATTGTTGGAAGCCTACCTCTGCGTCACAGGATTTAGTTTCACTTTCTGCACTAGGTTTTCGGTTCTCAAAAAAATGAATTGATGTAAATAGTTTCAGAGGTATTATTTTAATTCAAAATATTGTCAAAGATCAAAGACATCCGAAGAGTTGAGCATCATTTTTCGAGGAAAAATAAGCTAGCATTAACCAACTTGAACTCACGAAAGCTTCTGCAACTAGTTTTGGGATCTCAAGGGAAGAAACTGACATTGCGGTAAAAGAGTTTTAGATGTCATCATTAACCAAAATATTCGTAAAGATCACGAAAAGCAATATCGGAAGAATGGTTGGCTGGCATCACACTAAATCTGAATGAATCAACATGAATAGCATGTATTCATATTTATGCAGCAAGCATGGATACAACTATGATGCATACAATGCGGCACTTATGGGTGTATGTCGTGTTGGACAGGCTTATTTGCAAGCACTGAACATTTAACAACGATCAAAACCAATCCACTTAATTTTGGACCTGCACAGAGTTCAGTTCGGCAAAATTATCCACTTAACACCCAAAAGATGACTAACTTAACTCCTAATAGCTGACTTCCCGTCCATAATGTATTACCACTTCAAAAATTGCTTTCAATAATGAAAGCATTGCTAATCATCTTACATTGTGAGCATGTTAGTAGCATGAGTTTATGACATCCACCAACTTCATAAACTTTACCCAAATACCAAATGCACTTAACTGCTACAAAGCACTAAAAGAAAGGTTTGACAGAGAAGATACCTCTCTAAGAATATTCTCCAACTGCCTCATTTTTCCATCAGTGCTTCCATGGTTGTTTCCAACAGATACCTTCAAATCATCCACAGAATTCTCGAGGCTGCGGGTTCTGCTTTCCAGCTGAGTTAGCCGTGCACTAACACCTTCCAATACATGTAGCAAATTATCCGCATGTTTCTTAATTGTTTGATCAATCTCAGACACAATTGTAGCATCGTTGACATTTCGATCCTTATCTGGAATGATGTTTGCAGGTTCAATGGAGTCCAAAGAACCATAATTCTGTTTAAGAAATGGAACACCAATTAAATGTACATGAAGAGAATACTTAAATAAGATAGCCTATCATCAACACCTCCAAATAACAGAACAATATCACTACCTAAAAATTACCCATGACACAAGAAAGAAAGTAGTCCAACAAAGGCAAATAATCCGGTCAATCCAAAAGAGAATGAGAAAACTACATGCATACAAAAGTATAAATCAAACAGAAAAAGGAGAAGGGAGAAAAGAAAAATAACAACAGAAACCATCCATTTTGTCTCAAGACCAAGGTTTAGAACCTAGATAGAGAAAGCAAGGTAAAAGCTCAACCGGGGAACTCAAACTAACTTTGGTGCCAGTAAATTAATCCACGGAGCAAGAGCCTAATTAGCAGTAGTGTTTTATATGGGACATAAACAATGCTCTGGACACTGGATTTACCACTGAGTGCATATCAGAGATTCTTCTTCTTCTTCTTCTTTTTTTTTTTTTTTTTTTTTTTTTCACTTTTAGCATGTGAGGATTGGATGGGGGGAAGACATTCAAAGGGGTGGAAACTCATCTGATTGCCCTAACTTTTCATTTTCATTTTCCATACTAACCTTTTCTGATTGAAAATCAGATAATTCATGCATGTTTCAGACAATGATGGCAGTGATTTTATTTTCTGTACATGTTGGAATTACTTTTGTTAATGTGGACACATGAATTTCGAGTCCAAAAGCATCTAGCCAACCAAACATCAAAATATGTGTCCAACATATTGTGGATTGTCCTATATAAAAACATAACATATATAAGCATTTGCAATGTCATTCATTGCCAATTGATCCATTTTATTGATTAAATATCTTATGGGAATCTGACTGTTCTGTCAAAGCTAGGAGCATATATTTTCTTGCTCCAAATGAAAAAGATCTTCCCAGCTCAACATGTGATAGAAACATCTGGCCGTAAAATTAGACCCTAGATTGTTCCCAAAAGTTCTGACCACTTCTTCACATACTTCAACCTCGAAGATAACGAAACAACATCCTCCCTAAGAAAAAAATTGGTAGATCCACCATACCAATTGATCAACGATTAAATTAAAACCCACCCAGATATCTTTAGAACTAAGATAAGGAACCTTTAAGACACTAATTACTACTAATCCTACCGAGAAAAAAAAAAAAGTACAGCTCCAGATAAACTGACCACATGAAATGCAATATGTTTCTTCAACCGTATAAACAGGTAATATTCCTCGTGGGTGTCAGCTGGCTCAACAGATAAAGTCTTTTATTATCTGGGATCGAACCCCGACCATCGTGTAGGCCAGAGACAAACTGAGCCTCCAATGAATCCAAAGAAAAAGTTACTTATCAAAAAAAATGAATCCAAAGAAAAAGTTAAATATTTCTTAGATATTCCACTACAACCTATGCAAACAAATATGATACCATGGTTCGCAAATTTGGAAGCTTTTTTTCTTTTCCGATTAAGCTATAGATCCTCAAATCCTTTTCCCAAAAGCAACTAGTTCTTTGTGACACATTATCAATCCATAACCAAACCCTCAACCAAATCATCATTTCGCTATATATATATATATCACAATTTGCAAATCAAGAAGCAAACTACGAGTTCGATATCGAGCATTGCCTCAAGAACTATCACCAGTACAACAAATTCATTCGCCAAAAATAGTTAAAAGAATCATAAACCCTATGTCACAATCAAATAGAAACCCTAAATTTTAGAGAGAAAGAGAGAGAGGGTTACTCTAATAGGTGTGGTGGTGGTGGTGGGCTTGGAATCGGAACCGGAGCTCCAAGCCCGCCCCGAGAGATTGGGAGAGGCATCGAAATTGGGGGGCTGATAAAGAGGGCGAATCGGCTGGAAATCGTAGCTGGCCACGATCTCCTCCTTCTGATTAATCCCATTCTTGTTGACACCGCCGATTTGATGCGTGTGGCCGTGATGATGGTCGACCTCCTCTTCCTCCTCCTCTGGATGGTTCATCAGGTCGATGAAGTCCTTGCTCTGCGTCGCAGCCGATCCCTGCGACAGATCCATTATCTGCTTGTCCATGTACGGCGTCGTATTCATCGGCTCCCACACCGCCTCGCAAAATTGGACCAATTTCGGTGCTTTCTTTTTTTTGTTTTTTGGTTGGGTTTGAGGATTGACAGGAAAACCGAATGACGAAGACAATTCTCTGTTTTTTTTTTTTTTTTTTTTCTTTGGGTTCCTTCTTCACGACGGAAATTTGACTTTTCTTTTCTTTCTTTTCTTGTTTTAATTTCTGGGTTTTTTTCTATTTTATTTTTATTTTTGAAGTGCTATTTTATTTTATTTAAACTGTGTTGGTGTTGACACTTGACATTATACCAGTATGACAATAGATAAATATTTGTTATAAAAAAATAAAAAAGACAATAGTTATATATATATATATATAGAGAGAGAGAGAGAGAACATTTATTTTTAAGGCATGTTTCGATGTGAGAATTATAGGCTTACTGCTTACATATTAAAAATATATATGATAATTATATGTTTTAATGAACAGAGGATAGTCTAATAAATTTTAGAAAAAAATTATTTTAACCCAATTTCAAGAAAAATTGTGTCCATATTCTCCCATATCATATTAATACTTCACATTTTCTTAAATTGTAAATGATAAATAGGCACAAACCAAATTTTATATGTATAAGAGGATAATAATAAACAAAAAATTGTATGATTAAAGCGATTAACATAATTATTTTGAAAAAATGTGTTTTATTATGGAGAGAGCAAGTAGCTATTGTCCGAGTATTGGGTCGAGTAATTTGATCTAAGGGCCGAGCTTAACAATCTAGGCCCAAATTGTTTAACAATTGTGGCAAGATAGCTAGGGTTTTTGGTACGAAGGGTTTGAGATTGATAAAGCTGAAATTTATTGGAATTATTCATGAGACATTGAGAATCACAACTCAAAATCAGTGGGCTATGTGAAGATTGAATTGAGATTAGGTACAATAGCTCTTATTTGAAAAGTTCATTTTAAATAAACGATCAAAATTTATGGGAACACAAAAAAAAAAAAAAGTAGTTTGCAGGGCAATCAATGATTGTTGGGATGGTCGACTTATCTCCAAATGGTGGTTCAAGGGTGATTCAATCACTCCAATGAACGGTTCAAATAAGAAATATTGTACCAATCTCAATTGTGATGATCAACCAGAGGTTTTTTTTTTTTCGTAATAAGAACCTACTGATAAATTCTAGACATTTGAATGCTCTTAGCCCAAATACCAAATGAGTTCAAGAATTTGAAAGTGTCCCAACAATGTAGGGAACATATACACTTACTAACTTGGCTGGAGCTTTTATCAAGATCAATTGAAAATGAATGAGTAAAGGTCAATCTTTTCACTATAAATCTAACCAAATTTCTATAAGTTGTTCTTTTAACCCTAATGGATGATTTTCTAATTCGGTCAAGAACCCACCACCATATGCAACATCTAATAGCTCATTTACTCTTTTATTTACTTTTATTTTTCATATTTTAATCCAATAATTTCTAAAAGAGTAATGTTATAAACTACATATTTATTCTATCATTATCTCACCATACTGATGTGATGGTGCCAATTAGCCCTTAGATCAACGGCGTTTTTTTTTTTAAAAAAATATAAGGACTGATTGGCACTGTCATGCCAGCAATGTGATATATTAGTATAGTTTCTAACATCACTAGCAACAAACATCCAATAGCCAATTTCCTTCCTTATATTAGGAAGGAAAAAAAAAAAAAAAAAAGACACTCACATGATTTGATAGGAAAATAGGAGATTTCTTTCTTTAAATCACAATTCTATGTGCCGAACAAACCACATATACTTGGGACGAAATGACGTTTTCGGAAGACTTGGACAAAATAATGGTGAAATAAAACATCGGCCTCGAGATCTCAAATTCTTTTAACAGACAGAGACAGCCTCCACATATGCTGAAGGAGGCTTACAAGTACTCACATAAATGTATCCATGAACACATAAAACTTACCACAAATAAAACCCACAAACAAATATATCTATGAACACATAAATGTATATCTACATTAATAGAAAGAAAGAGAACAAGAAAAATTCACTTACTATTGATCAAATAGATGTTGAATCTATTACCTAAAAAATTAATTAAACTTTCAATCAGACATCAATACTTATAAATGTGCAATAAAATGCATTTGGTATTAACCATACCAAATTTTCTTCCACCAACTCTTGTTGAGTTTACTGGCATCAGCATTCATTTGAAACCCTCGAAGCTCATCTACCATTAATTTGACATCTGAGATATCTGCTTTGACTCCATCTTGTTGCTCCGCCATCTTTTTGACACCTTTTTTCAAGTCCTTCAGTATCGATAAGACCTCATATTTAACTAGGCCTCCTTGTCCAGTAAAGTAATTATATGTTGTTTCTTCAAATGTAAATGATGAGAAAATCATCATCTCTAGTTTTGGAAAATTGAAGTGACCTGCCCACATAATTATATGCTCAAGGCCCTCTAGTCTATGCCTTCCCACTACTCCTCATGTGCCTCTACATCTGATTCGGGCCAGGATGGTGATTTAGACAACTTTGAAAAACTGAGCCAAAATTAGTTGCTCCAGCTCTTGGTCAACTCGCCCATGACCTTGATTGTGCTTTACTTCAATGGTTGCTACATCTGCTTGAAGGAGCAGAAGTGATTGGGTGCCATTTTGCCGATCTTTTCTTCGTTTTCTTCAGCTTTTCTTCTTTTTATTTTTCTTTTTTCGAAATGAAAAGAATACGTAGTTACAACTTACAAGTATTATATTTAGGATGGAAAAAGGTTAGAAGAAGGTAGAATGATGTTAATGCTTAATTTGTTACTGAATTTTGTGTGAAGGAGTAAGACATCATATATTAATACTTTTTGTTGCCTTCTCTTTTCTTTTATGTTCTGCTGATGATTTTGATTTTTAAGTTGTTTTGATTGTATCTGAATTAGAGCTATGAATATTGTTATCATTTAGGGCTGTAAACGAAATTTGTGTTGCCTTCTCTTTTCTTTTTTTTTTTTGTTTTACTCATGATTTTGATTTTTAAGTTGTTTTGACTGTACCTGAATAATAGCCATTAATATTGTTCGAATTTACAGCTACATTACACGATTCTTGGAATCACAATTTTATATGCAAGAAAGATGACATATGATTTGATTGGAAATTAGGAGATTTGTTTTCTTAAATCACAATTCAATGCGCCAAAAAAACCACATATACTAGAGACGAAATGACGTTTTCGAAAGACTTTGACAAATAATGGCGAAAGAGAACATCAGCTCTGAGATCCCGAGTTCTTTTAACAAACTGAGATTGCTTCCACTTCCCTTAATTAATTAGCTGTTAAGGAACGTGCTTGACTATGGGCAACCCTCTGCACATTACATTCACTACCACTGGACATGGGTTTACGTGTTGGGTAATTTCATTTTTTCCCAAATCAATCTCCCCACTGAGTGAAATGAATAGAAATTTTGATACTGGGAGTGCCAAACAAACTACATATATGTAGGACAAAATGATGTTTTTGGAAGAGTTGAACAAAATATTGGCGAAAGAGAACATCGACCCCGAGATCTCAAATTCTTTTAACAGACAAAGACTACCTCCACTTCCCTTAATTAACTTGTTGAGGAACGTGCTTGACTATATAGGGCAGCCCTATGTACATTACCTCCACTACCAAAAGACCTGATTGTATGTATTGGGTAATTTCATCTTTGCCCAAATCAATCTCCCCCACAAAGTGAAAATGAATAAAGATTTTGATAGCAAGAGTGCCGATCAACAAACTAGATATACGTGGGACGGAATGACGTTTTCAGAAGACTTGAACAAAATATTGGCGAAAGAAAACATTGGCCTCAAGATCTCGAATTCTTTTAACAAAACAGATATTGCCTCAATTTCCTTAATTAGCTATTAAGGAACATGCTTTGACTATATAGGGTAGTCCTCTGCACGTTATTTCCACTACCACAAGACATGGTTGTACTTGTTGGGTAATTTCATCTTTTTGCCCAATTCAATCTCCCTCACATAGTGAAAATTAATAGAGATTTTGATATCAAGAGTGCCGAACAAACCACATATATGTGGGACGAAATGACATTTTTTGAAGATTTGGACAAAATATTGGCGGAAGAGAACATCGGCCCCAAGCTTGACTATACAGGGCAGCCCTCTACACATTATCTTTAGGGTAATTTCATCTTTGCCCAAATCAATCTCTCCCAAAAGGACTAGCCAATTTTAAAGCTTCTTTAGAATCACTTAGTCAATTTTGAAGCTTCATTAGAATCACTTATAAAGTTTAGTTTTACCTAGTAACTAGGCAATAGTATTTATGATTGTCTCTATAAACTACTCATTTTATGTGGACTATTCTTCATCTTCTCAATATGAGACTCAGGTGTTACAAACCCCCCTCTTAAATTTTTGATGTCCTCGTCAGGGCCACGTCATGCAGTGCTTCAATATCACATGGTCTTGCATTACTAGGTGGCATTTGTAACGACCCATGGAAAAACGCTAGCTACATCTGCGCTATCACCCCAAAATGATTAGTCAATTTTGAAGTTTTCCTATAATCAATTATAAAGTCCAGTTTCAGCTAGTAATTAAACAATGTGAGACTCAACACTCATTACTCTCTTTATAAATCACTCACTCTATGTGAGTTATTTCTCATCTTTCCAATATGAGACCATAGTGTTACATAGTTGTTTTGACTATACTATTGTTCGAACTTACAGCTACATCACACGATTCTAGATATCACAATTCTATATGCATAAAAGATGACACATGATTTGATAGGAAAATAGGAGATTGGTTTCCTTAGGCGGAGATTTGATGGCAGAAATCACATTTGAGAAAGAGTTATTGAGCAATAATGCTGCACAATTGGTAAGAAAAATATAACTTTATATTGCTTGATTCACTTGGTAACTTCCCCCATCTTGGGAAAAAAATAAGTCATCAAACCCCTTAAAAAAAAAAAGAAAAAAAAAAGAGAACACTTGGAATCATCAGCATCCTAAGGGAGCCAGACTAATAAACAGCTCTTGATTAACTTCAGAAGAAGTACTCAACTACAGATGACTTGGAAGAATTAGGCCATGGCACATGAACAACAACCATGGAGCCCTCGTATTCAAATGGTACAACCTTGTCATCAATCTTGCAGGCTCTTGGTTTCTGTGATGCGAACACCCTCATTTCTCCAGTGCCCTTCACTCCAATTTGAACTGACCTCCCCTCCTCATTGAAGGCCAAGGACTGAATGGCACCGCCAGTGTTAAGCATATTCACCAAGCCTATGGGTGCAAACTGAGCAGTTGTTCCAGCCAAGACAGTCACTGGGGAAACAGTTATGAGCTCGAAATTGAATGGCTCTAAAGATATCTCCACACTCTGGGATGGCTTGGAGAGGACTAGCTTTTTAGCCTGGTGATAATACAAGGCAAAAACTTGTACTCCTTCTATGGAGATTGGATTCTTTCCACTCTTCCATTCAATGTCTCTTGGGTTGGTTTGAGAGGTCACAACATGGGAACATTGGGAGGCACATTGGTTGCGCCTGCTTTCACGAGACCATCCACCTCCTTGGCAGTTGAATGCCCCAAGAACTCCATTATACTATTGCAAAGGTAAAACAAAAAGAATATCAGAACAATAGCATGTCCGGTCGGGTGAACGAATTGCCGCCAATCCTAATCCCAAATTAAGTTTATTAATTATGTGGCAAGAAGGCGTACCTTGTTGAGGTTCCAGATTTTGAGCATAGTCTTTCCATCGTGCAGGGGGTCCTCAAAGAGACAGTCTCTGGTTGGAAGTGCATAGTATTGGCAGCGCAAAATGGAGCCATCAGGCAACACCAGGGTCTTGAGAAGCTCGAAGTTGTGCTTCCCAACTGTGTCACTTATATAAATAGGGCCACCAGAAATTGCTCGAGATGCAGCATGGAAAGCAGCGCATGGGTGAGTAGACTGGAACATGTCCCAATCTGGGTGTATGAAGTTGCCCATCCACAAGCTGTTGTAGGCACAGTGCACCATGTGACAACCCTGGAGCCAAAATGTGCCATTGGGATCACCAGATGGATCGGTGCACCAGAAATCATCCCCTGTTTAAGAAATCCAGCATTTAAACATTAGTCAAGAGTGATTCTGTAAATTAAGCTCTCATTAGGCTGTGTCTATGGCCTAATTTTATCGTGACCAAAAGAATCTAATAAACAGAGTTTGAAGAATTTCCTTCCTCTCGATCGCAGAAAACTTATCCAATTAAAAATGTTTCAAACGTCAGCATCATTAAACAAAAACAAGTTATATGGAAAGATTTGGTTCCAAAAAAGTAGATGATCTCATTTTGGGTTCCTTCCATAAGACACGGGGTTTTTTTTTTTACAAGTAAAATTTCATTAATAAAAAAAAAAAAACAAAAGGTGGGGTAGGGCACTTCATGCGTTGGGATTAGGACAAGTGTTCCATAACAGGAAACAAGGGAACACGTGTCCCAATCATATAACTTGTTTAAACCAACTAAATGGGGGCTAAACTAACAAAAAACTGGAATTAATTAAATGTAAAAAAAAAAAAACAGATAAAGAAAAAAGAAAAAAGATTGCAAATACATACCAACACGGCCAAGAGAAATGGCCTCCGTTCCAAGGAACATGAAATCGTTGCAGTGCTCCATGCTAGCGATGACTCCATTGCCATTGAAGTGCTTCCTCACCGAAGCAGTGAGGGCCTTGAAATATGCTTTTGCTAGCTCCACTCTGCCACCATATTTCTCGCACAACATCTCCAGCAACTATAAATTTAACAAAATTAAAACAATATAATATATCAATTTATCACCACTCACGACTAATTAGAGGACAAGGATAATAAGTGTATAACACGCAAACAAACTAGCCATTATTAATTTATTATGTCTAAGCAACTCAAGTTAGAACATTCAACTTCTAGAAAAAAAAAAAAAAAGTTTGAAAAAGAAAAGTACCCCTGCTGAAGGGGTACTTTTGTCTAAGCAACTCAAGTTTAGAAAATTCAACTTCTAGAAAAAAATAAATAAATAAATAAAAAAAGTACCCCTGCTGAAGGGTATATATGGTAATAAAAAACAGATAAGCCCTTGTCAAAAAGCTTCTAATAAAGAAGCTACGACAAACAATTGGAGGAATTTCTAATAAAGAAAGAGTAAAGTTAAATTTGGAGAGTTGAAAAACTATATTGTAAATTTTTTTTTTTTTTTACATTACTCAAGCCAAATCCATTATAAAGGTAACCCGATCCATCAAAATCATGGTTTAAAAACTTAATGGTTGACTAAGAATTGTCTAGTACCTCCCCATCTTTGAGATAAGAAAGCAACAAAATTGGTTAGTCCTACAACACGACACCTAGCGGCTAGCACTTTCTTTTGGTCCCAAAGTCATATTAAATCTTTGTAAATCTTTGTCGGTCCAATCACAATCAAATCCAACAGACAAACAAAAAAAAGAGAAGTTAGTTGGGACTTACATGGATAACGTCCACCTTGACCCCATCAATCCCAACGGCCTCCAAGTGTGAGTGAAGCCCCTCGTACATCTGTTCAACGCTCTCCGGTGGGACCAGCCCGATCCCAGTTTCAAGGATCTTATCCACGGCCAGATCCTCCATGGTCAGCTTCAACCCCGGCGAGAGCTCCGGCTTCACAACCACCGATTCAGGCAATCCCGGCACATTGGGCCTCAGACCACCCCAGTAACCACACAGCGCGTGCCACACGTACACATAGTCCACGCTCTTGAATTCCTCCTTTAGGTCGCTAATAAAGGCACCCATGCCCTTTTTAGGGGCACTTTTGGGACTAACGTAGTCCCTAAACTTGTAATTCTCTTGAAACTTCAAGAGCCTGCATGGCATTTGCTCGCCGGCAATAGTTTGGTTCATGCCCTCTTGGGTGATCGGATCCGCATCATGGCCAATGGACTGCCACCCGTCGTCGAGCAAAACAAGACCAGGCGGGCACCCACCTTCGACGAGCCCTCTCACGCCTTCTAACACGCCTTGAGGGTGCACCGAAAGATAGAATGCATCCCACGTGCACCAACCGAACTTGTCAACGATGCCAGGAGGGGTTTTTTCGTCCAAAAGTTTGAACGTGCCCAAGTGAGCCCTCACAACCTTCATGGCCTCCTTGACCAAAATAAACGGATCTTCACCAGCGTGCACGTACATGACACTCCGGAAAGAATCTCCGGCGACCTCCGACGATCCGCTCTCGACGCAGAGATCAAAGTTGTCTTCGTGGCCTGGCTGGATTGAGGCTCGGAAAGGGCCTTCCAGAAGAGGAAGGAGGAGAACGTAAGGGCGGCCAGACTGTGAATTTTCGAGAATCACCATCTGGGTCTCGTTCTCGAGATCTCGACCGTTGGATCCAACCCAGTGGGTGGTCCACCAGACCTTGAACCTGAATATGCTCATGAACCGAATGTCTCTCAGCTTGCCGATGGGCACCACGTGTCGGCTGCTTGAGTCGGTGGCGTTGAAGCCCACAAAGCATCCGAGGGTGGCGGTGGACTTGTCGGTGGAGGTGTAGGGTGATGGGGTGGCTATGATGTTATCAGGGACGTCGGAGAGAATGACGTGGCCATTGGCCAAGAAATTTGAACCCTCCAACGTGATTGGAGACTTGTTATGGCCATCGACGAGGGTGTTAACATCAGAGCCAGCTTTGCTCAAACTGGGAGCCATTGATGAACTAAGAAGAAAATGGTTATAACGAAGCTAGCAGAGAAAGATAATTAATTATCAAAGGGTTTTTTGTGGTGAAAAGCGGAGTGCAGAAGTGAGGTATATATAAGGAGAAAAAGGTATAGGATTGAATTTACAGAAATGAATGAAATGAATATATTGGTGAAGATTCTTTGTGATCTTTAAGAAAAAGCTCTTACGTGATTCTGTGTGTTATATGAAATCTGTACCTTTGCTGTTTCTATGGCTCAACGGATATGGCAACTGAGGATTTTATAGACGGAGCAAAGTTAATGAGACGAAGGTGACGCGAAAGTGGGTTTGGAATATTATATAATCTTAATCTAATATATCCTTACGTATCTTTTTAATTATTGAAAAATATACATATCCATTTTTAGGATTAAGTTTTAAAATTTATTATTAAATTAGTGGGACTTATACGTAGATTTTACTAATTAATGTTAAATTTAAAAATTGGATGGATAAATCAAAATACTATTGATCTTAATTATTTATTTATTTTTAGTTTTTCGGAGTTTTGACTTTATGAGATACTTTAATGGGTCATACTACCGAACAGTATAGTTATTTTATATTATCCATGTAACGTCAAGGCCTTAAATCTAAGGTTTGACCATTAATTGTGAAAAAGATTAAATTCAATGGATTCGGTTTGGTTTGGTTTTAGTCGATTTGGACCACACATATTTGTTTTTAATTCTATAACGAGACATATGTCTTAATCCCAACGATATCGGTTTCCTCTCAAAAAAAAAAAGAAAAAAAACGATATGGCCTATTGTCTTTTTGTTTTTTTGGTAGGAAACTACCAATTAAAATAGCTTATAAAAAAATTAAAAATTAAATTTTTTTAAAAATACCAAGTAAATTAATACATCAAAAATGATATAGCCTATTGGGTTTTGTTTTTTTTTTTTTTTAAAAAAAATCAATGAATAAAAAGACTGACTTGCAAAAATGTGTGTTTCAATAGTACTTTTGTTTTTCTTGAACCGGATTTAACAAAAAAAAAAACAAAAACAGTTTCATAAATATCATTTTGATGTTCCGAAAATGAACTACTATAATAACGCACGCTAAACTATGTGGATAAACTAATTCCCTTAGTTTTGTATACAGTAGCTGAATATATTCATTTGTGAATCTATTGAAATCAAAATATAGTTGAGTATGAGCTCAATTTGATCTTATAATTATGTAAGCAACTCCCACTGCATAAATTATAATTCTCACTCAAGTTTTTGCTTTTTAGTTCAGTTTATTTTAATTAAGAGTAACGTTACACATGTAATTCTTTTATAATTTTTTTATAACTTGCTGACACATGTCAAAATGTTATTGGAGTCACGTTAGCTACTAAATTTTTTTTTTTTTAATATCCTCAAATCATCTACTAACACGCGTCAACAAGTTGTAAAAAAATTACAAGTCTAACATTTTTCTTAAGTTGATTATTAGTTAATACTCATATACTTATAAACTGCACTTTTTTCTTACAACTTTCTAATGTGTTAGTGTCAATAGTTTCTGGATCAACTGTATATATTAATTTTCCTATCAATAGTTTTCAAAAATACATTAGATAAAGAATCTTTGCATCGTGGTTTCTAGGCACGAATTTATCTCCTAGAGATCATAAGTTGGTGTCCAGTCCCACTCAATTATCAAGCAGACACACTTGACACTACTTATCGATTATCAAGTATCGATCTTTCTAGGAATAAAAAAAAAAACAGTATCGATCTTTCTAGAATAGAAAAAAAAAAAAATCGATCTTTCTACATAAAGAATATATATCATAGCTTATAGACGTGTACGACACATATAAGTAGCAATATCCCATATCGCTATCCCACCATTAATGCCTCCAAAATATTCTTCATTTTATTGTTGTTGTGTTTCTTTTTGGGGGCTTTCTGGGCGTGGTATATATATATATATTGATGGGATACCAACGAAATACTCGTAGGCTTCACTCTTTCATTTAATTCTTTCTAGTGTTTGGACCCAATATACTATTCTATACCTTCTTTTCCATGTTCCTTTTACTTTCTATCATCATTTTTGGCGTAGCCATGAGGGCTAGTGTTTGGACCCAATATACTATTCTCTACCTTATTTTCCATGTTCCTTTTACTTTCCATCATCATTTTTGGCGTAGCCATGAGGAATAAAGAATCATTTTTGGCGTCACCAAAGGCTGTCCCGAATCCCGATCAAGGAATAAAGAATTTTCTCTATATAAAGGAATATTGTAAAATATTATATAATATATTCTTGATGATCTCTTTCTATTTTTTTTTTAAGTAGTTTTTCGGAGTTATGACTTATGAATTATGATTTAATGGGTCATAATACCGAAAAGTATAGTTATTTTAGATTACCCATCCATGTAACATCAAGGCCTTAAATCTAGGTTTTCCCAATTGAGAAAAGATTACGGTCCCGTTTGGTTTGCGGAATAGACCCCTGGAATGAATGACTATTCCTATGGAATAGTCATTCTTTTATTTGGTAAGGGTTTATTCCAAGGAATAAGTATTCCAACGGAATACTTATTCCCTTACGAAGAGGAATAGCTATTCCTTACGAAATTGACAACATTTGTCCAAAATAAAAAAAAATAATATATTATTTTCTTCTTAAATTCAAAAAAAAAAAAAAAAAAAATTTAAAATCAAGAACATTGAGTCGTGGGTGGGCCGACCACCATTGGGGTGGTCGGCCACCCACTGTGGAACGCGGGGATGGTCGCACCACCCCGGCGACCACCAAGGGGGTCGCCGGAGGTGGTGCGACCACCCCCGGCGAATTTGGGGTGGCCTTGGCCACCCCCTATGCCAATCGGGGTGGCCAGGCACCCCGATACTCATCGGGGGTGGCCAAGGCCACCCCCAAATTCGCCGGGGGTGGTCGCACCACCCTCGGCGACCCCCTTGGTGGTCGCGGGGTGGTGCGACCACCCCGCGTTCCACAGTGGCACCCACGACTCAATTTTTCCTTTTTAAAAAAAAAAAAAAAAAAAAATAAAAAAAAAGTCTGAGTTAAAAAAATATATATAAATAAAGTGAGGGGTTTTTTGGTAATTTTAGTTTAATTCTTATTAAAGCATATATGTTGTCACCAAACTAAAGAATATGAATAACTATTCCATTCCACCCACCTCCATTCCTAGGAATAACTATTCCTTTTCCTAATGGAATACTCATTCCGCAAACCAAACGAGGCCTACATTAAATTGAATTTGGTAGGGTTTTCATGTCAAATGAAATAGAGATGATCTAATTAGTGTAAATTAAGGAATAAAATTGTTCAAAAAAAATAAAATGACAATTTTATCCCTCAATTTACATTAACTGGTTGGACCTGTTCGAATCTAGACACTGCTCTCCTTTTATCATTTTTTTCAAACAAAAAAAATCAACATTTTTTTTTTTTATTACTAAACAACTTTATTTACTTTTTTTCTCATAAAAAATTAAAATTATCTTTAATGTTTATATCACATCAATAACTTTTTATTACTATTCAAACAAAAACCCCTATAACAAAATTTATTACCAAACGGGCCCAAGTCATTCAAGGGGCACCATAAGTAAATCCACACTAGTTGTACACACATCTAAAAGAGTAATTATACATATAAGCCTATTGTCCACATTGTGTCCATAAAAAATTGATATGACTTTTAAAATTACTATAGGATCAAATGTCAATAATAATCTATCACAAATTCAACGTATAGAAAAGAGATGCTAGTACGTGCTCAGATATCACTTATGCAATTGTGGTTTTAAAAGATACATTAACTTTTGGTGTCCATCTAGTAGACATGGAGTTGACATGTATTATTATTCCATCTAAAATAGTAAAATTTTCCTTTGATGAGAGAAAATTTTTCTTATTGGGTTTATTAAATTGATATTTGTCAATAGAGTATGTTTTTTTACATGCATTTTTAAAAATAGATATTGATTTAATAAATTAGATTGAATGAATTTTTTCCTATTCAATTTCCAAAAAAAAAACTTTATCCAATCTAAAATCAACCAAATTGCCAAGTGGCTGCCAAAGCAGCTCGGAGGTTTGCTAAAAAGAAACATAAAGAGCAATATTCTCAATACAAAAAAAGAAAGAAAAAAAAAAGCAATATTCTCAATACAAAAAAAAAAAAAAAAGCAATATTCTTTCGTATTTCACTGTGCAAGGTTGTATAAGAATACATCCACTCTTCGGCGGTGACGTGCCGACCATTGCCACGAGGACCGTGGACGCGTCCGAGGCGCTTATCCACCGACGCCACATAAGTCTCATACTTTTCCATTCGATAAGGTGGTACGTGGCGTAGGAAAAAAAAACCAAAAAAAGGAAAAGATGTACGTGGGCTCGTGCAAAAGGTGACATCTGGAGACTTCTCAGGCAAGAAATCAATTTTGGGGACCCAACATTGTTCTGAGAATTGAAAATGTTTAGTCCAACTACCAAAACGGCTCAACTACTGCTTGGTGAGGTGGGTTTACAAAATTACATGGTAACGACACGTGTGGTTAAATGGGCTGCTAATTATTAGGTAAAATGACGCGCTTGTGGGAAAAGTGGAGAACACCTACTCCGTCAAATATATGACAAATGTTATTTTTTATGCCACAATCACACCATAATGGGTCGGTAGCTTTTGAATCAGTTATTATTAAAAAAATTAAAAAAATTGTTATATGTATTTTTAAGTATAATTTTATGATATAATAATAAAAATTATCATTAAATTTAAAATCTAATAATAATCCATCAAAAATTTATTGACATTTTTATTATCATGTTAATAAGTATTTATTTGGAAGTGTGTATTTGACAGTGTATGTAACATTTATCTTTTTTTTTTAAAAAAATAATAATAATGCTATTCACACCATTTATTACACTCATATCACACCATATATATATATATTATATATATATATATATAAATGTCTAATCAAGTGTTAGTAGCCCACTAACCATGTAGCATAGTATAATTCTAGTGTGAAAAATAACATTTAAAATAAAAACATATTTTATTGAACAAAATATGCATACAAGATTATTTGGTATTAATGATAAGAGTAATGCTATAAACTATAATTTTATTCCACAACTATTATATAATGCAAATTTGACCGTCTCAATTAACTCGTGAATTAGTCATTATTAGAAGAAAAAAAAATTAAAGAGTTAGTTGGAATTATCACGCTAATATTATGAGATATTTGTTTGATAAAAATGTGCCATGTAATATTACTTTAATGATAAAAATGTCACGTAACATCAATTTAATATAAATTATTATATGATAAAAGATAATATTATATATCATATTTTTATATTACAGTTATACTACAATGTTAACATGACATTTTTTACTAATAATTGAATTATTATTATTTTTAACCGGACTAGCCGAGGATTGGTAAAAGGTATTGCACGTGGCACCAGGACTGGACATGAAACGAAGACGGAGTCAGTCAAGACATTCATGTGGCGCGCGCAATTTCCTTTTGAGTCGGAATTTGGGGAGCACATGCGGCAAGCCCATGTTGTGCCACTCATGCCACAAAGATGGATAAGACTTTTTTTGTTGTGCCGGTGGCGGTGAGTGGAAGGAAGCGGTCGGTCATCAAGTCCTTATTAGATTTTTTTTTTTTTTGTTTTTGTTTTTTCCCTATTCAAGTCCTTATTAGATTACGTGTGGGTTTTTTTTTTTTGGCGCTAATATTAATGGCAGATTAAAGACTTTTTGATCTACAACGAAAAGACGACGTGCCGGTGAGTGGAAGAAAGCGGTCGGTCATTTTTAAGTCCTTAGATTTTTTTTTTTTTGTTGGTTCTATTCAAATATATTTAAGTGCTTAGATTACGTGTGGGTTTTCGTGTTTCTGAAGTTTCATAGGATTTTTAAAGCCGTAATTGTTGGTGCTAAAATTAATGGCAGACTAAAGAGTTTGTTTGACTTGATCTACAACGTCGAAAAGACTAGGAAACAGCTCTCGGCCCGCGACCGACCTTATCTTACTGAAAAACATCGGGAACCCCACAGGCTGACAGGCACGTATGTTTTGGACGATTTTTTTTTTTTTTTCCGTGTAATGCTATTGGCAACGTTACTTTTCCACCATTATTTTATTTTACTATGTTGGAGTGGCATTCCTAATTGACAATTTGAGTTTTATTTTATTATATATTTTTTTTAACAATGACTAAATTTAAAGGTAGATTAGCAATGTCACAATAGCATAATGAAATGATGGTATGGTATGTAGCATACCATGTTTTATGAATATTTAATTGTGAATTTCTCTTCTTAAAAAAAAAAAAATCACAATTAATACTAAACAAAAAGAGAAAGAGTAATGTTAAGAGTAATACTAAACACCACACCATTTTGTTTAACAGTAATGCCATATATTACATTTTATTTCACAATTATCTTACAAACTAATATGAGTCTCAACTAACTCTTAAATTTCAGTTTATTTTATAATAATGACTCATTTAAAAATTAATTGGTATTGTCATATTAGCATTGTAAGATAAAATTGTAATTTCTAATATTATTCTTTGTTCAAAGAGAAAGAAAATGAAATACAGTATGAATAATGTTACATATTACACCCTTATCACATTCTTATTCTATTGGGTTGATGTAGCAGTATCCATCAATCTTTCAATATTTTTAAATGACTAATATAAAATCTAATAGGCGTTGCCTTATTAACCTAATGTGATAGAATGTACTATTTAACATTATTCATCACATATATATATAATACATGTATATGCATGCCAAAATTAACTTTGGCTCGTGATATCACAAAAAATGTGCTTACCATGCCCTACTTACACCCTTTAATTCTTTCCCAACTTACACCCTTTAATTTTATTTTTATTTGTGTAATACTACTCAAATTCTTCCCGCCGGCAAAACCATAAACACCCAAAAGGTAAATACAAAGAGAGAAACTAAATATACGCTGTTGCAGCAAAGGAAGATCGAACGCTCGCTTTTGGGAATTGGAATTTTGGTAATGGAAGCTTTGAGAGCTTAAGGACTAAGTTTTACCCTAATTTTAAGCAACCGCAAGAATTAATCATGTTTTTGGTAGTGGGTAATTACTTAGCGCCCAACGCCCATCGCTCGCTGTCGCTGCTATGACTCATCACCCCTTTCATTTCACTCACTGGTTAGTTAGCAAACACGGGTAGTGATTGATTTATTCCTTTTCTTTATAATGTGCCTCAGAAAATAAGCACACCAGAAGAAGTGAAGAACATTAAACAGAGTCATTTTTTTATGGACGGTGAACCAATTAATGAAATGAAATAGCTCGGAAAAGCCCCAGCAGGTGAAGGGGCCTGGAGCCTCTGGGCCCAATGGATGAATATTGAATCTCCTCCTGAGTGATATAGGAATGGGTAGGAACTGCCAAAACCTTATTGGTTAGAAGTGAGATGAGCCTATGGGGTATGTATGACAAATAGCACGGCCCCTAATTGGAAAATTGGTTATTCGAGAGGGGGAAAATCAACCAGAGGAGTGAAAAAAAAAAAAAAAAACAAAACAAAACAAACGCAGGGAAGAGAGCCAACCCATAGGCTTCAATCATACGTGCTGCGGAAAAGCATTAATTAAAGATTCCAGACATTGCAAGTTGAGCTGCACTCCGTAGATACAGGCCTCGCTTAAGCCCTTCAGAGTTCTAACACCAAGATCCGAGTTTGGATTGCTTTTGGACAAGCTGTATTTCTGTAACGTACAAGTTCATAGATAGGGCCATATCCAATTCAGGCGTCTCCATATCAACAAGAACCTATAAAGGGCACCGCGATGGAGTTTTGACTTGACTGAAAAATCCCAACTTTTATATTCCAATAAAGTTTGTAAAAAGGCCCATATTCAATCTTGTTACAATATTTCAGCTTAATCCCGTCTTCATCCATTTTAAGTGAGAACCATTTTATGTATCTAAATATTTAATGATGTATATTTTGTCACATAATATGTGTTGTCATATCATTTAAAATTTTAATTAACATAACGGCATATATACCAGGAACCAGGTTGTATATGTTGTCATATCAATTTAATTGTAATTAAAATAATTCTTCTTTCATTTCAGGACACCAAGAACCAGGTTTGAGTTGGTTCGGACAAACCCATTAAAAGTTTCGACCTCCTGGCTCCTGTCCAACGCAAGGGAATCCCTTTGTTAGGACTTAGGCATGTGCTTAGCCTTCTCGCTGGATCAAGGAAACACTACTTACAACACAGATTTAATTGGAAAGGTAAAATGGAAAAGATTTATTTCATGAGCCAGATTTGATTTCACGGATATGATGACGTATATGTTGTCAGGTAATTCAAACTAGTAGATCCAATAAAACAAAATTTTGACCGTAAAATGAATCCTTTCCATTTCACTTTAATAAAAACAAGTGTAGCCCACCGTGGATCCCACACAAGAATAAAAATAAGTGCAAAATATCATTTCCCTAATATAAAAATCCATAAAGAAAATACAAGGATCTTTCCTTTGCATGTTATCTATATTCCTAAAATGATACTATACACACCATATTGGTTTTATTTCCTTCTCGTTTTGATTTTTTTAATTTTCATTTGCCTCTACAATTTACAGCTCTCACCTTTATTTTTGGGAAATTTCACAAACCCCCCCTGAACTGTCATGCCTTTTGCAATCCCCCCCTTAAACTTCAAAACCTCTCAATTTAGTGTATTTAAGTTTCAATTTTTTTGCAATCCCCCCCTCCGTTAGTCAATTCTGTTAAGATAGACGGTCAAAGGGGTGAAATAACTTTTATGCCCTAACTTTTTTTAAAAATTACCAATTTACCCTTATTTTCGAATAAAAAATTATTAAAAAAAAATTTGTTTGGGTCAGACCCTGGGTCACGGGTGACCCAGCCGTGGGTCACCCGTGACCACGCTGGGTCACAACGTGACCCAACGCGGGTCACGTTGGTGATTGTGACCAGCGTTGGGTCACGCCGTGACCCAGCCGTGGGTCACCAGACCCACGGCGGGGTCACAACCAGACCCCGCCGTGGGTCTGGTGACCCACGGCTGGGTCACGGCGTGACCCAACGCTGGGTCACAACGTGACCCAACGCGGGTCACGACGTGACCCAAGCTGGGTCACGTTGTGACCAGCCGTGGGTCACTAGACCCACGGCGGGGTTTGGTGGTGACCCCGCCGTGGTCTGGTGACCCACGGCTGGGTCACGGCGTGACCCAGCTTGGGTCACGTCGCGACCCACGTTGGGTCACGTTGTGACCCAGCGTTGGGTCACGCCGTGACCCAGCGTTGGGTCACGCCGTGACCCAGCCGTGGGTCACCAGACCCACGGCGGGGTCACAACCAGACCCCGCCGTGGGTCTGGTGACCCACGGCTGGGTCACGGCGTGACCCAACGCTGGGTCACAACGTGACCCAACGCGGGTCACGACGTGACCCAAGCTGGTCACGTTGTGACCCAGCGTGGGTCACTAGACCCACGGCGGGTCTGGTGGTGACCCGCCGTGGGTCTGGTGACCCACGGCTGGGTCACGGCGTGACCCAGCTTGGGTCACGTCGCGACCCGCGGTTGGGTCACGTTGTGACCCAGCGTTGGGTACGCCGTGACCCAGCGTTGGGTCACGCGTGACCCAGCCGTGGGTCACCAGACCCACGGCGGGTCACACCAGACCCCGCGTGGTCTGGTGACCCACGGCTGGGTCACAACGTGACCAGCGTGGGTCACGGTTGGCCCACGCTGCGTGGGTCGCGGCTGACCCACGTTGGGTCAGGTGACCCAACGTGGGTCACTTTTTTTTTAAAAAAAAATTTGAAAATTGAAAATATTAAGGATAATTTGTAATTTAACACCCTTCAGTTAGGATTTAACGAAAAATCCTAACGGAGGGGGGGGATTGCAAAAAATTGAAACTTAAATACACTAAATTGAGAGGTTTTGAAGTTTGAGGGGGGATTGCAAAAGCATGACAGTTCAGGGGGGGTTTGTGAAATTTCCCCTTTATTTTTAGATGCAGATTACATGACTCCTTTTAATATGGGCTAAGACTAGTAATTTTTAGCTACATTAAACTTACAGCAGGTATCTACTTCACCATAGTTAGGAATTCCTTGTTGCTTCATTGAAAGGTCCCAGCAGAGACTGTTCAACAGGAAAACGTCGAACACATTAATTAAGTATAGATGAGGACTTCTGCCGCTTTGCAAGAAAAAGAATGGAAGTTATACCAATCAAGGCAACTGAATATGCTTTGTATTTCCCAACAATTCACCTCAATTAGTGCACCCGAAGATATGAAACCTACCGTATTAAGAAGCCGGAAAGCAGCAGGCCGAGTGAATTTTCTTGCAAAAAGGAAGCACTGGGATGGTTTTCCCTTGCTAGTGCACCATTCTCTTCGGTATTCAGTCTCATAATAGATATTATCTACGTCCTGCAAAAGTCATCAAATTTGTTATTATGCTTCCTATCCCGTTCATTAAAAGAGTTAATTTTACATGCTATTTTCAACTGCATGATAATTAGTGTTTTTCGTGTATTCTAAGACAATCTCTCAAGTTAAGAATGAATTTGAATCCTACCGGGAATACATAGTTAATTTTGTTCTTATCCCTTTAAGTGAGAGTGCCAGAGAGGGGGAAGATATCATATATACTGTGATCTAATGTTCAATGCAAACTTAATTATCCATGGGATAACAACAGTAAAAAGGATAGGCTTTCTCTCATCTCACTAATCTTCTCCTGTTACTTACCACTACTATGATACTAACAAATATGAAAGCCTTAGCATTTTGGGGGATCCAGTAGTTGACCGTTATTCAAAAAGATAAAACAGCTCTAACAATGGAAATCCCCTCCCCCAAACAAAAAAACAAGGTCCAATTCGATATTGAAGCTTTAGTTAATCTAGGGAAAGATAAAATTTTCTCATTATTACACTAGTTTCAGGAAATATCCCAGGAAAAGTAGATTGTTGCTATCAGTGGAGGACAGAATGAAGTATGCTTAATTATGAATGTAATGTTGGCGCGCCATCTTGGCAAAGTTCGAAGTATATGCACGTGATGACCTCCGTAAGAAATGTATTTGCATTCGACGAGATGAAATAAATGTGCAAACAATTTGATCTCCCATGTGCAGCATCCAAAGATAATTGAGTTAATTTTCCTCAATTTTGGAGACCATGGTGTTCTCAATCGACTAAGTATAATCTTGTGCCACAAAGCCCTCAGTAGAGTAGGTTTTCTTGATGATTGAGATTGTCTTCAAGATATTTTTATCTAATTCATAACAGAGCCTCGAGACAGATACAAGGAACAAGATCTACAAGTATATAACATTGCTCAAAGAATCGCTTGCAAAGACAGAGAAGTAATACCTTTATAGATTGGATAAGCATGGGAGTAGCATCCGAAAACTTGTAAGTCACAGGATGCCATCCACGACGTTCATGGTCTTTGGAGGATGAGATATCCCATGAGCTATGTGTCAGTGATCTTCGTGTAATTTCTCCTTCAAGGCCTTTTTGCTGAAATTGAAAGATAAAGGCCTTAGAAAGTAAATTGTAATATGGGAAATCATACTAACACTCCATTGTTAGTTTCTTGGACTCCAGTTCCCAGTTTTTTTTTTTATAATCAAATTCTCATGCACTGCAGGATGGAGTGCAAGGAGTATGAGAGGATTCAAACATATTGACCTTAACAATAGGTAGAAAAGAAAAAAAAAAGGGTAGAGACTAGAGAGACAGACAGACAGACCCAAAATCACTTTTTGACTGGGGTCTTGTTATTTAAATATTAAGCTTTACTTCCAATTTCAGCCTAAATCTTCCCACAAATGCCTTCTCAATATGCAAGTGTTTTGTTCAGGTAAATGCCTTAAGAATCAGGGCAAAGTTTTCAAGAACAAACAATAAGAACCATATTTAAGATGCAATTCAGCAGGGTTACTATTACCAGTTCTATTGCAATATCTTTTCTGATTTAACTGTCATAATTAAATATGATATGGGTTATACTTGAATTAGCATGTCATGAATATTAATGAAGCAAAATATCAGCACAACTTTAGTTAAGAAGAGCTGGAAACTTTTTAGTTTATAAGCTCTGCATTTGACTCCCTTGTTTGGCTTTTAACAACAACACATGTCTGCTGCTCGGTGAACAGAGATACAGAGAGCCAATATATATATCCAAAGAGGTTGCCATGACTGATGCCACCAAATACTCCGTAATAATGTCTGATCTAAACAAAAGTAAGGTAGGTGGTCCAGAAAGTGAATATATGTCCATTAAGGTAGCCAGCTTGCAGCATCACAAAAATAACTTGAAATTAACTAACTTTAATTAAAACTTGGAAGAGTAGGTACTTATTTATTGCAAGAAAAACACTGCTAGAAGATTTCAGATATAATGAAAACTGAGAGCCAAACATGACTTAAAAAAATTTGAACAGAGCAGACCCCAAAAGACTGAAAAACTATCTTCTGAATAAAATAAATAAAGAAATAAGTCTTTAGAGGTGTTATCTTGTTCAAAAATGTTTTTTATCAGATTTTATAATCTGAAAGTGTTTCAGTCCTCTTAAATAAATGGGTACAATGTCAATCAAGATGGATTAGGTTTGGAATTAATCTTACAGCCAGTAGTGTCTGAACATAATGTTCATCTGGTATACAATTATGCTCCTTGGATCCATCAGCAGGCTGCACATGAAAAAGAATTATTAAAATAAAATAAATAAACTTCATTCATTGCAATCACTTTACAGAAACTATCTCTTACTAATTAAATTAGTATTTGACCTCAAGATCAGATTTTCAAAATAAATTAGAGTACAGCATGCAGGCAAATATATTTCACGTGTCAGAATATTTAGGTGCCAAGTCGCTTGGTCAGAAAGCTGATATAATTGTTATATGGTGCTTAAAAAGATAACTAGATAAATAATAGCACTTACAAGGGGATGATCCCGCCAAAACTCAGGTAGTGACTTTCTCTGCATTATTAAGAAATACGGAACATGTAAAATTACATTCGTCAACAAACAAAGAAACTTAAAAATTTAGAACTTCATAATGTTGTAAAAAAAGTTCCACACTTTTATGTCTTAAATAGTAAACGCTAAAATGAGTCAGTTAAAAAAAAATGAACCTTAAACAGCATGGTTTTATTTTAAGCAGGCCCAAGATTACAGTTAATATTCAAGTTTCTAAACATCCACACAAGTCAATTTAACATAACTTCATTCTCAAAAAGGAACATAAGTACATCATGCCAATTTTTCAAATGATAAAAAGTCACCATACTTCAGCAATACTTAAAGTACAGTAACAATAAAAATGAAAAAGGGAAAACTTCACTTACACCCTCTCAAAGTATAGGCGCTTTTGCAATTATACCCTTAAAGTTTAAAAATTTGCAATGTCGATAGCCCAAGAATTTTCAACTTTTAATTTTAAAATACTACCCCCCCCCCTTTTTTTTTTTTTAAAAAAGGGGCATTTTGGGCATATTAACAAAAAAGGATGAAATTAAAAGGTAAAAATTCTTGGGATACTGATATTATAAATTTTTAAACTTCGAGGGTATGATTGCAAAAGTGTCTATACTTCCCGCCGGGCGCGGGGGGGGGGGGGGGGGGGTTGTATATGAAGTTTGTCTCAAATAAAAAAGAGAACCTTAAACATCATGGTTAAGTTTTTTGCAAGCCCAAGATTACAATTAATATTCAACTTTCCGAAGATCCACATAAGTGAATTTAACATAACTTCATTTTTAAAAAGAAACATAAGTACATGATGCCAATTTTTCAAATGACAAAAAGTCTTCATCCTTTAAGAATATTTATAGTGTAACAATATATGGATAATGTAATGAAGGAAGCTTAAGAATCTACAATTTATTCAAATCACAATAAAGGCTGTGCTCTTCTCCCATATCTAGTCACAAATCATAATTAGAAGATAACTTGCCTTGCAATGCTGTTGAAACATAGGAAAGACAGTATCATCTTCCACAACAACCTCTGCATGCTTTCTGGTCAGAACAACCCACTGCAAGAAGACAAAGCAAAGAGAGCAGTCAGACAAGGAACAGATTGTCTAAGCATTATTTTTTGTTATGATTCTAGATTTTCATTGAGCTTCATGAAGCAATAAATCCAATAAATTGAAATCTTACTTGGGATCCTTTCCTCCAGTTATGAACTGGAATAACAGAAGCCATTTTCGGATTGTAGCGACCCTCTTTTGTATCAGCAAAGCTGCTTCCAGCATTTAATTGTCAAAAAAGATTAGTGAGAGTGACCAATGTAAAATACGCAAAGATTTGAGAATGCACTAAGCATATTTTTATAGAAGCATTGGAAACTGACTCCAATAGGCTATAACCAAACCCAAAATAAAAAAGGAGATGGAATGGATTCCTCTACTCAAGAAATGCATACATACATTATTTGTGTGTGTAGAGAGAGATGGAGGTGAATACATTTGTTTAAGGACTGGACCACTCACCTGTCTACAAAACTACGTGATGTGGACATGATATAGTCATACGTGTAGCTGAAGTTGTATAGAGGAATGCAGCTGAGACGAGATCAAGTAACTGAAATGTTGTTAGATAACAAAATAACACAAAAATCTATAACTGTAAATAACTAACAAAAGACTGGTGTGCATTTACTGAACAACCATCTCTTAACAAATTAAATATGCAAACATAATGAAAAATCTAAATAATAACAGTCAAATACTTGCAACTCCAAGACAACCATATGCCACAGCATATACAAAAGTAGCCAGTATTGAGATCAATTGTTACCTGTCTGAAAGAAACACAAAGCGGTCATTAAAAGGATCCTCAAGTGCATGCTTAAGTAATATACGCTCTGCCTCAATCATGCTGGCTCCACCCCAATCTACCTGGTATATAACAACATGAACTGAATAGTATCATGGCAATAAACATAGCAGAGTGAAAACCTATGTTTGATCACAACTTTTCCATTATGAACAAGCCAAGATGACGCATAAAGTACATTAGATAAATTCACACATCTAAGCTACACTTAATCAACATTACTTTTGGCAATTTTTAGGTTTAATAAGAATTAAATCATCATGTTGACGAACTATGCAACAGAATTATTTCAAAAGATATCTATGTTGCGTTTCATCACCTAATCTCAAAACTTGCTTGATTTGTTGTTTGAGTAGTTAAGGGTTCAAATCCATCTTTTGAAATGCTTAAACATTGCCTCTACGGTCAAGTGAAGTGCAAGACTCTATTACACATGTGTACATGCGCACACACCCACACAAAAACAAGTGCATTTAATATACGGAGATCCCTGGGGTACATTGTAGCTACAATCTCCAATACGTGATGAATATGCACACAAGAGCACATGCACGCTTACACTTGCATTCACAATGGGGGAAAAAGCAACCAAAAAGAAAAAAGACACTCGTACATGCAGTTGGGGCAAAAAAAAAGGAAGGTGTTAGCTTTCATATCAGTAATGAAGAACATAAAAGTTGAGTCAGATCATGGAATTCTTCAGGAAAACGTTATGGAAATTGCTTCAATCTCTTGTAGCAACCTTTTGTCTCCCTAAAAGACTATCTTGTGAATGCTTGTTACTTGATAAAGAACAGTGTGAACACATGTTATGCAAGTAACTGGATTGTGGTATCTATATAAGATTCCATGGGAGAAATGAGAACCTGTATACTATCATTAACTTGACGATTGAAAAAATAGACTGATCTTGATGTTGCCTTGTTGAGAAGAAACCTGGGCCTAGAGTGAACAAAGATGGAAAATTTATTCTCCCCTCCCTGCAAAACAAGATGATTGCTTCTTCAATAAACAAATTGGTGAAATGATTAAACCGGCTTACAACCATACACTGTTAATCATTTCACAAATTATGGAAAGCCACATCAGTTTATAAAAACGATCAATCAATAAGTATCTGCACTAATTCCATTCGACCTGCTGGACCAGCTAATTATAAGCTTTTGTAGAAGTGAGTGCAGTGAAAATCGACATTTACAATCAGCACCCAAATCCGCACTAAAAAAATAAACATACAACCTATTTAAAGGTGATCATGGGCAATTTCACTCCCAAATTTTATGAAATAAGTCACGTGACATACTCATTAGATGGCAAATTATAAAATTACAAAAGAAAATATTTAATTACTATTATTGGTAATAGATACTTTGCCTATCCATCTAATTGCTCTCTCTCTCTCTCTCTCTCTCCATCTAATTAAATGTTACGCACACACAGTGCACATTTCCAAAGAACAAAGCAGTCATAAAAGTAGTAGCTGAATTAGTGCCATATAAGCAAATTTTACACTAAGCAATATGGAAATTATATTAATCTATAAGTTACTATCAGTAATAATTACGAAAAAATAAAGAAAAAAACATAAATATTTCACAATGATGAAAGAAAACATACCTGAAAGAATGCGTCCCAAACCATGTCCAGAGGAAGCCGATTCCGCGCGATGAACAAGAACGCGATCTTCGGCGTCTGCACCATGGTCATGATCCGACTGTACTGGCTCTGCATCATCAATACCGTAGTTCCGAAACAAAACCCTAGCAATAGCATCGCGAAAAGCTTCCTCCTCCATTTATAACACCAAGGTCTCTGCTGCGAAACTTTTCGCTTCATTTAGGTCCGGCTTTCACTGAATCCAGGGCTTCGAGAAGCTCTCCTCAATCATCGTTTTCCAGTTCAAGATCCATATTTTGCGAGAATTACGAAGTTCGGAGATTCAATTCAAGGTGTGGGAATTCGGATTCCGTGGACTGGAAACGATAAGAGTCACAGTGGAGCGAGAAGCTTGTGAAGTGAAATGGTGTGGCCCTGTGGGCTTGGGATTTTTGCAGAAAGGTATACGAGAATCTCGTGGAAGTTTGGTTCCGTGTGGATTTCGGAGAGAATGTGAGTGAGATGAACGAGACTTGAGAGTGAGTGAGTCTTACTTAGTTGGCTTTGCTTCGTAATCGAGATTCCTTTCCTTTCTTTTTCTTTCTTTATTTTTCAGTTTGGTGTCGTAAAGTAGTCAGTTTTTTTGGGTGGTTGCGTGAGAGGTAGGGGATCAAATTATCCTTCAGATTATGTAATGATTTATCATATAAAATGTTGTGAAGAGTTTTTAAAGGAAGCTTGATGATTTAACATTATTTAACCTGAAAATACAAAATTATGAATTTAAATATAATTATATTATATTAATAACTCATTCTTATAATTATTATTTGTTTTGTTATTAAGCGTCTGTTTTGGTTTAGCAGTTTCAAATTGTATAATTTTAAAAAATAATTATTTCAAAAAATAATTAATAAAAACACAATTTTTAAAAATATAGTTATACGTATGGCAATTGTTTGTCAACACGCACTTTTAAAATTGTGTTTTAGAAACTTGCCTCCTTGCTTGTTGCCCAAAAAAGTAAAAATTTTATGCTTTCAAACGATCATTTTTTTTTAAAAAAAAAATGCACATTCAACAAGACACTTTTTACAATTTTGTTTAGAAAAACACATTTGGCTTACAAAATCATGGGGTCAAATGCACTCTAAGTAGAACTTCATAATTCACATTCACAAATATATACATTGACATACCCAAAAAAAAAAAAAAAAAAAATCAAAATGTTGATATAGTGACCGCACATCAAGCACCATTATAGATCCTCATCTGGGGGAGATTTTCCTATCGTGATAAAGTCATTATCTAACATCGCGGGAGAGTGAATTGGCTGTGATACATCCTATTGAGGCATAGGTGAGAAGAAGGTAGGTTCTTAGGCCAAATCGACGGCCTCTCCTTAGCCCTTTGGCTGGGTGTCCCTGACAAACTAATGAGTTATTTGTCAGATGGGCCTTATGCATCTTTTAGCAATTTAGGGTTTTATTGTGTTGGGCTAGAAAGGCCCTAGAGTAAACGGACCTTAAAAGCTTCCTAGCAAGGGCTAGGTACACCATTAGCCCCCAATTTCTTAGGCCAACTTAGTCATGAACCAATTTATGAGAATTCCAGCTAGTAGGTGAGTTCTCAACATGTGAGCCTTAATGACCAGCGGAGGGGTACACCAAAAACTAATGTTGATTATGGTAATAATGTTATTTTATTGTTCTTGTAGGACTTTTAATATTCTTGTTTTTTTTTATATCTAATATAAAAATGCCATAATATCAATTTCCTCTTCTTTTTTTTTTTTTTTTTTGTTTTGTTTTGTGTAATAAGGCAAAATAATGGTGGTAGCGTGTATCATATGTCATGAAAACGGCTTAAAAAAAGAATGATATATTGTGAAGGAAAGGAATCAATGGCAATTATGCTTATCTTTGTTGGCATGGTAAGGGACAATGAGAGAAACAGAAGAACCACCAATCGAGGTTGTTAGGCTTCGATAATGATTACCTTTAAGGCTTTGTATTTTATAAGCAATGTCATATATTAAAACATATGTGGTGTTTTAAAATGCAAGCAATTCACCTACTAATAATAGTTGACTAAGGAAGTTGAAATATGTTATCAAATGGATCTGATTATTTAACAACCTTAAAGCCTTGCAATATATATATCAACTGATTTTGTCTTCCATTAAGCCATTGTTGCTAAGATTCATCCAAGGAAAATGCATAAGGCTAGGTTCCTTTTGCGGATTATTAAGGCCGTGAGTGTGTGTAAATCTTAGAAAATAACATAATTTTTCTTTAAACTCGGTTGAAAATAATTCATTCAACACATTTATTTTTAATAGGATTAATAGAATATGTGACTCTCACGTGCTTTAAGAACATATACCAATGTAATACAAAAAAATACTAATATATAATTCAAAATACAAAACACTTTAAATTACTTTAATTTCCATGTTACATCACAGCATTTTTTCAAACATAAAACAAAAAACATCCTTTAAACAAATTAACAAACAATTATTTTTAAGATGAAAATTGAATGAACAGAATACTTTTGTTGGAGCAAATGAAGTTAGACTTTGAACTACCTATATTATTATTATCTACGTGAGAGATGAGACCACCTAACACAAAAGAAGAAAATATGAACATTTATTATTTTGGTTAACTTATTGTCTTATTTAAATAGTATTAATATAAAAAATAGAGGATAAAGTTTTTTTAGTAGGTTAAACTGATACGTGTCTAAAATGTACATAATTTTGACTTTTTTTTTAATAGAGCATATAAAAATTACATACATTTTAAACATATGTCAATTTAATTGATAAAAATTTCAACAATTTTTTTGTTTGAATTGTGAGTAACTCAAACGATAAATGTGAAAAAGTTAATATAGCGCTCATATGCTAAAGTAAACTTTGGATTATCCGTCCACTTATGCAAGCTTTATGCATATGAGTATTATAAAAGCTTTTCTCATATTTATTGTTTGCTAGCAATTCGAACATCAAATCAAATCACTGAAACCGGATCCCAATTTAAAAGCTGGACTGAAAGAATTGGAGGATATTACCAAAAAAAAAAAGAGTTGGAGGAAAACTTTGTTTAATTTTCATAAAAGTGGTTATCACTTTTCACCGCTTGTGTGATTGTGAAGGTTGATTAGACGGTGCCGTTTCCAGAAGGGTTTTTCCAGTATAGCTTAACGGTGCCGTTTCAGTGACTCATATAGTCATATTCCTCGAATCCTCGAAAGCTCTCAAATCGCCGAGCACCACGTTTGTACTTCAAAGAGACTTGTGTTGCGGGAAGGCGAAAACCCGTTTGGCGCCCTACCATCTGCTCGACGAAATTCCCGAGAGAACACAAAGCAAAACATAGGCAAGAGAAGAGGAATAAAGCCCAGAATCTGCAGGTAGCTCTAAGATTTTTTCAATGGAGTCCTTGTCCATCCCTACTCAATTTACCATTACGAGGTGCTAACAATCTTCGATAATTTTTTGTTTGTTTCATATTTTAACATTCTATTCCCATTTTTTCCTTCTTGTTAATCTCTTTGTTTGGGTAATGAACTTTCGTGCCTTGACTCAGTAAAAGGTCCCCAGTGAGCGAAGCAACTAGAACCCACCTTACCGGGACACGACCCAAGTTCCTAGAATTGCCGAGGTGTCCCTCGAAAAGCATATATTTGTCGAGAAGGGTGTGTTTGAGCAATGGAAGCGGTGGGATTAGAGGAAATCCACATGGGGTTGGTGAGAGAGACGGCGTGATCATCGTCGACCATGGTTCGCGGCGCAAGGAATCGAATCTCATGCTAAGTGAGCTCTAAACTTGGTTCCTTTGTCTACAAGTTCCATTTTTTGGCTATTAGAGTAATGGTTTTGGTATTTGATTTTTCAAGGTTTTATTTTCATAACAACTTTAATTATTGGCTTAGATTATTCATCTTAGAAAAAATGAATGTGGGCTCAGCTTATTTTCTTGGTAATGTGCTCGTTATGTCCTCTTATATAAATTTTCAGATGAGTTCGTGGCCATGTTTAGAGAGAAAACTGGATACCTAATTGTAGAGCCTGCTCATATGGTATTTATCTATTCATTTATCTATTAATTTCTTAGAAAGGAAATGAAAATAGAACTTTGAATCTTGTTTTATTGTTGAAATAAATACAAGCTTACTTTATTTAAACGGAGTAGTTGCAGAAGGAGCTTTTGTTTTGTTTGTGATGCTAATGCAGAAGTATAACAATTTATTATGTTGTTTTTACATGGTTGAGTTTTCAAAGGTTTCGATTCTTTCGGCTTTAAATGCTTCTTTTGGCTTTTGTCACTTGCAATTCTAAAGCAACTATTATAGTACAGTCTATTTTTTCATTAGTGTGTCTTACATTAATTACTCCAGTCTTCTTCTGCTTGAATTTACCAGTTCAAAGTTCATATATATGCTTATTTGTCACTTTCTATTATTTTGCTTAGTGTTGCTGAATCCAAATGGAGATTATGAGGAAGTTTCTCATGTGGTGCTTTATATTTGTTTCAATGAGGTTGATTGTTTGGATCCTCATTATACATATTGCTTAAATGCCACAGCATCCACTTCAGGAGCTTTTGTTGCCAGAATTACATTAAATGATCTTTCAGCAGCACCAACTAGCCTTCTTTTTGTTTTTTGTTTTTGTCTTTTTCACGCTTTGAAAGTGGGAATACCTTAGGACTCCATTTCTTCTTATCGAACACAAGATTAGAAAAAAGTGTGTATCCTTTGTTCGCTGATAGTGTAATTGGCAAGGGTGTTCTGTTAATATTATAGTAATCCTCAGTACTGCATGAACAATGCGTTTACAGCCAGCTTAAAAGGAGTCATCTTGTACTTAAAATATATATATTATAGAACTTTTCGCCACATGTCAGATAGTTTGTGTTCCAAACATAGCTTTGTGGGAGATTTCTAGACTTTCTCTCTGTCTCTTCCCAAAGTAGAGTAATCTGTGAAAAGGGTGAACTGTTGATCTTATTCCTGTCCTTGGTTCTACTTGCTGAAGGTAAAGGAAAACAGAACCATTTTCAGTTTCAGCTATGCTTAAGTGCTGAAGTTCATTTGTTATGAGTATAATTTGGGTTTGCCAGCATTTTCAGTGATTGCCATCTGGTCTTTGTGAGCTAGACATACAAGTATGTGTAGGTTAGCAATGTAAGTGCAATCTAAGTGAATCTTTCAGTATTTTTATTTTATTTTGTAACTAGAATAAATTTTCATATTCACCCCCCTATTATCGTCACAAAGCTGGTTGATAAGAACTGCTCTCATCATTTTTATTAGGTTTTAGTGCATGTAGCAGTACTGCTTGGTACTCTTGACTTTTGGGTTGAATAGAATGCTTTCTATCTTTGCATGGTGCTTTATGTCTTCAAAGCCAATTTCTCAATTATTCTAATACCTTTAATATGAGTAGGAGTTGGCAGAACCATCTATAAGAGATGCATTTGGTTCTTGTGTTGAACAAGGTGCAAATCGTGTGATTGTAAGCCCATTTTTCCTCTTACCCGGACGACATTGGCACAAGGTAGATAAGTTTGCTTTCCTTTGATAACTTGATTATAGATCTAGTAAAGAATTGAGTACTATAATATATATATATATATATATATCCAAGATAGATTAAGAAAACCTGGTTGATTGCTCATACTTTTTGTTATTTTACAGGATATTCCTTCCTTGACTGCTGAAGCTGCAAAAGAACACCCTAATGTGTCATATATCGTAACTGCACCTCTTGGTCTGCACGAGCTACTTGTGGTATAAAATTTCCTCCTGTTCCTTCTTCTATCCGGCCAATGTCGGAGCAAAATCTCTTCAGCTTTGCCCAAAGTTCAAACTGTCTCAACTTTATGATTGGGCTATGTGCTGTGTTGAATTTTTTTAGATCATTCACAAATAAGTATATTTTGCAAATTTTCCTGATTATTTTTTAAAATTCTATAACATAACCTCTTTGATGAGAATGGCACCCCTGTGTGGCACTCTGGAGGAACCCCTGCTTTAACAGCCCTTGCTAGTTATATTTAGATAGACAGTTGGTAGTCATTCTAAATTTAGATTTCTTATTATTGCAGGATGTTGTGAATGATAGGATTGAACACTGTTTAAGCCATGTAGCAGGAGATGCAGAAGAGTGTGCAGTATGTGCTGGTACAAGCAAATGCAGGCTCTATTAAATTTAGAAATTGCAGAACAAAATCATATTGGGGGATTTCTTACAGTGGGGAGCCAATTCAGCATTAAATCTGATGGAAGCATCTGGTAATTGGACATACAAAGAATGATGCAATTGTGTTCTGGTTATGATTTAAGAGGAAGTGCAATTATTTGGAGGAAATCAGGTGAAATAAAACCTTTTGTCAAGTCTTGTATGCATGGATGTTGCCGTTGGATGTCATCTGTTAGTTTTTCATCAAAGTAAGAACCATGACACGTTTGCGTCCACTCTTTAACACTCTGAAGTGTTTTGCATCATTTGAGTTTGCAATGCTCCTGTGAGGCTAACTGGATAACAAAATGCTCTAATGGTGCTGGGGTGTCTCTGCAAATTTCCTGATGCGGTCGTATAGGATGCAATAGCTATAACATTAAATGTATTTGCTTCCTTATTGTATCTGGTACAAGTTGAATTCTATACTAGAGGGTGGACCTGGATGAATTCATGTTGATGAGGCTTTGGTCTCTAATAATTATTAAGTTGCAATGGCACTATCGTTGTAGTTGTAATTGAAGATTTGTCACCATAATGATATATCAAAACATACTTTGTTCTATTTTCAGTATACATAAGTTGTAATCAGTGCACTTCTTCCTCTCTTCTTATGGTGCATCTGACCTGAATCAGGGTCTGTACATTTTATGTTATAATTGTCTAAATTTGTTATTTGAAGAACTGTCTATTATTGACATCTATAGGCAGCTTCTTCTGGAGATTATATGATCAAATCATATTTTCCCATCTTTGCATGTTTTACTCTCTGTTCAACGTGTTTGATCCAAAAAATTGTGTCATCCATTTCCAAAGTCTTGAAAACCTCTCCATCTTTATTTTCATGACAGCATCAGCTCGGGCCTCGGCTTGAGCAGGGGTTTCTTCTTCAGTAGTCGCTCGTGCTGCAATTGGACCTTAATAACTTGAGAACAGAGTAAAAATGCAGCATATAACAAATCATTTGTACTCTTTATTGTTGCGCTGATTCAGGGGTGTACAACTGGTTGCGATTGCGATTATTGGGCAATAACCACAATCGTAACCGAAGTACTCGGTTATTTAATTTTAAGCAACCGCAACCGCAACTGCAACCGAGACCCTGGTTGCGGTTGCTAATAACCGGTTTCAATACTAGTTATAAACCGGTAACCGTTTTTTATGTTATAGATTACAAAAAAAAATTATTTTTAATAACTTTTCATCAAAAATTTATTTTTGAAATAAGAGAGTGAAAAAAAAAATTGTTAATATTTAATGTGGGATAAGTTTATATTCTTTTTTTTTTTTGTCTTTTCTTGCTCCCTCCAGCAGGAGCCATGCTAGGGAACTTTTATATTATATATATAAAAAATAAATAATATATATAATATTATATTATATATATATAGTATATATATATATATATATATATATATAAAAACCGGTTATCCGGTTAATAACCGGTTTTTTAAACTAATAACCGCAACTCCAATCGGCCTAACCGATTATTCGGTTGCGGTTATTTTCGATTTTTTCGATTATCTGGTAATCCGGTTATTTTCGGTTATAAGTGGTTAATAACCACCCCGCTTGTACAGCTGAGTATAAGCTCATCTTGTTAGATCGTGATGAGGTAAAAAGTTACTACCATTTCTTTGAGTGCCGGCCTGCTCATTCAGCTGCTTGGTGAAGGACTTAGCTGCCATAAAAACATTTGCAGGTCTTTCCCAGCCTCCTCCAAATACACCATACCCTTCTTTCGGCTGAGGCTGAATCAGAAACTCCAGCACTGCCAAATCTTCTCTATCCACCCAATGGATGCAATTCACAGGACATGAATCAATTGATACCTGTAAGTTTCATTCCCAGGTAGTTATACACAACCTTTGTTTCAGTACTTAGACCATAATATGTGATAGGTGCTTTACCTCAATTTTTTTGTCATCATCTCCATATTGAACTTTGACTCTTGCACACCCGAAAGCTTCATCCATTTGGAATGTGTTACTTGCATGATATACACATTCTTTGCACCCTGTCAACATTCCAATTGCACTGGGTAGAGAAATGCCATGCTATATATATGTGTTAAATGACTGAAGAAATTCTGTGGTGAAGAGAAGAAAGAGAGAAAAAAAAAATCCATGATTGGAGAATGCTGATCGACAAAAATAGCAGATTTTGTGTAGGGAAATGACCTATGCATGCATTTTCATCCACAAATAGAGCTTGGGGTCTCAAGGGCCCTTTCCATGAGCTATAACCTAAGCTAGTGTAGTTTGTCCCATATGGTACTCTCCTTTGAGCAATGGAAGCATCATAGTCCCTCCTCAGATCCTCTCTCATCAGCACCTTATAGGCCTCATTCAGCATTAGACTATGCTCATGACCCTAAGTAAAAGATTGAACACCCTCAATAAAGTTAGCAGTCATATACAATATTTGAATTGAGTGCTGCTGGCCTTATTACAGCTTTTACTAAAAGATTAGTTACAAACTGACGTGATAATTCATCATTGGTTAAGCAAAAAAATTGATTTATCAATTTAATCAGTTAGTAGCTGACTTCTTAACGAAAAAGTCTTAAGCATTTCACCAATTTTGGATTGTCACGTCAATTTGTAAGGTGATTGTATGGATTATCACGCCAATTTGTAAGGAGATTGTTGTAAAAACTGTAATACTCAATGTGTTGTGCTTTTGAATTATAAGTAGGGCTTTGAAAAATGAAATTACAATTCTCCCAAACGAAGGGTTCTATCTGCCTAAACTGGAGAACTAGGAAAAAACAACCGAAAAGAAATTACCTTTTGGCCTGCAATATCTGGGTGATACTTCTTTTGCAACTTCCTGTAAGCTTCTTTGATTTTCTGGGCGTTTGAGTCAACAGAAATTCCAAGCAACTCATAGTAATTCTTCTTCTCTGCTCTTGCTCTTCCCCCTTCCCTTTTGTTATAGTGACATCTGATCACAGTGCATCTCTGCCTCCACCTTTGAAAGCCATTGAACAGAATAGGAGTGTTAGTGACTCCACATACAAAATTCAGGTACAATCTAAAATCAAAATTTGTACAAAATTTTGTATTTGACACCACATACAAAATTCATGTACAAAATTCCAGGCTTTGTCTAAGATTTTTTTACTAGATCACCTTGACATGGGCTTCTTTGTATCCAAATGGCCATGCACTTGGGAAGCTATTGGCACTGAAATTTGGCCAACTGGTACAACAAAGACCGACATACTTCTTTGATGATATTTTGGGTTCTTTCAGTTGCCAAACGTTGAGTACTCGGAAGCTATCTTCAGCCCTTAAGTTGGGAAGAATGAACCTCTTCGTAGATATTTTAATCAAAGAGTAAGATATTTTCTCAACGCCTGTCGCCCTCTTTATAGTCCAGTAACCAATTATATCTTTCCACGTTGGCAGACAAAACGGCCGGGACCCACTTTAAAAACCTATAGGACCTGAACATGTGCGCATGGATGTGAGAAAGGTGTTAAATGCTTACAATTTTTTGCTCCAATCAACACGTCAAAAGTTGTAAAAGAGTTATGTGTAACATTATTTTTTTTAGTATTATTTTTAAATCTTTTATCTTTTCTAATTTTCCAAAAATATCTCATATTTCGTTGTTTATCCTTTTAGATTGATTATTATAATAGAAAAATGATTGATCTAAAATTTTTTTATAACTCTTTTATAACTTGTTAACATTTGTCGTTAATTTTTATTAAGTAGCTGATGTCATCAACAAGTTGTAAAAAAAAATGTTTGTTATCCAACTTTTTAAAATAATTTTACATATGTAGACAAAGATGAGTCCTACAAATATAAAAATAAAACTAAAAAAAAAAAAAGCCACATATATAATAAAGTTGGACAACAAGCATACATGTCTTATTTTCTTGTCCAACTCTATTCAATTTTGTTTATGTGGACAAAGTTGGCCTCTTACAAATATAAAATAAAACTCTTTAAAATTTTTTTTATATAAAGTTTATTTTTATTCATATATACAAAATTAAATAAAATTAGACAAAAAAATTTAGCATATAGTATTACTCTTTTTCAATTGTAAATGAGTTGTAAGATTACTCTTAACAAAATAGTGACTCATTTTCTCTAATTAACATTTCAAAATGTGGGAATCAGTGTATTTTCCCTTTCTTTCAAACACGACTTTTATTTTGTGTTCTAAAATCTTCAATTGCCTTTTTTTTTTTTAATAGAAATAACTAGTTTACACTTTCTCCTTTATTTTAAACTCATTTTCTCTAATTCCATTAAAAAAAAATTTGGATAATTTTTTTTGAACCCTTCAAGAAAAATATTACAATTAATCTAGCTCCTTAAATCTTAACTTAACTTATATATTACAATTTTGATCTTTAAAAGTTCAAAGATATGCATATACTTTTGTCTTATTATCTTTTCAGGGATTTTTTTTTTTTTTTTTTTTAAATTTTTCTATTCAAATCTTACAAAATTTCATTAAAAAAGAAATTTGAGTGGATGACTATGGTGGGTGGCTCAGGCTGAGGTTGGGTGTGGAGGGGAAACTAAACTGGAGGTGAACTGCATTTATGGTAGCGCCATATGGCGTTTTAATACGACAGTGCCGCCTTTATAGGCTGCGATGACATCAACCTAAATAATCTCCGTGGCAATATCTAAAAGGCAAAAAGATTAAGCGGCTTTTATGGAATCTGGGAAAGCAAAACGACGGCGGTTCCCTTGTTTTCCTTTTAAAATGAAAATCCAATATTCTTATTATTTTAAATTCTCAGCGTGACTTAAAAAAAAAAAAAAAAAAAAAAAAATTCTCACCGTAGTAGTAGATTCGCTTAAAGATCCATTGGAGCCTTTGAAGAAAAAGCCTCTTCAGAGACCAGAAATGGTAGTGTGAAAATGGCTAACACAGCCAAATTTCTTCGTCCAATTACGCAATCTCTCACTGTGATAACCTCTTCTTATCCGCCAATCTCTCATTCTAGAAAATTCTGTAAGTCTCTCTCTCTCTCTCTCGCTGTGGATTATACGCACAAAATTTGTTTATCTCATCAATCTGCTATTACTTGCTCGCAGTTTATGCCAAATTCGAACCTCTAAAGACGTTAATAAAGGACCTTGAACCTGCTCTTCGCAACCCTGCCTCGACATTTCAGCGTAAATTAATTACGCAAAGAAAGTATTTCCGGTTTTCAGGTAACTCACTCTAATATCGATTGCTATATTAATGCAAAATCTTGTGGTTCTTTATATTGGGTTTTGTTAAATCAACCGTGTTAAATCCACCTATTTAGCTTTAATAGTAAATTTAATCATATGAGTCCTCAATAAGTAAGACTTAACACATAAAATATTTAAATAAAATAGGAGTTGAATTGTAGAGATATGACTGGAACTCAGGACTTCTGCTATGATACTATCTCAACACAGGAATGACCGAATTAAATGATTTAATTAATATTCTAACCGGTTTCAATTTTGAAGCATTAGAATAAGAAAGTATCTTTTTGAATCCAAACTTGAAAATGGGTGTGTCCCTAATTTAAGTTTAGAATCTGAATATGTAATGTAAGTGTTGGGTTGATAGAATTTCCATCATGTTCTGATAATGTTTGCGTTAGCGCTGGGATATCAGAACTTGTATCTTTAGGCTAGAGTAGACTGTTTCAATATGTTGGGAAAATGTAGAGCTTAACTCTTTGGAAAGGGAGTGTATTTTAAGGCAAATGATTTACATCATGAGATGGGTTACGTGGTGTTATCATGTATCATCCATCTAATCTATTGTTAGAAATGCTATACCATTGAGATTTGTTGTATAGGGTTTAACGGTGGTTGCTTTCTGGACTTCTACTTTGCTTTATTAATTTTTATTGAGACTTGAAACCTATGTCCTAATGCAATAAGAAATATATGCCTCATTATGTTATTTGTTTAGTATGCAACCAGTTCTAATTGTAATATGGTTGTTGCGATGGAATTCTTTCAGGGACTAAACTAAGTATTGGAAGCATATTTGGTGTGTCAGTTGTGCTCGGATCAAAAAGCGCTTGGCCTCATGTTGCTTATGCTATGGATGGTGAGCTGAACACTGAACACCGCTGCTAGTATTATGGGTTTTGTGTTCCATTTTAAAGTCTCACGGGCTTTCAAATTTTTACCTGTAGCTAATTTTCATGCTTTGAATTTTAAGTCTTTAATAATGTAGGTCATGATATTTTGCTGGATGATCATCGCCAGTATTTGGATGCTTCAGATGAGGAAGAAGATCCCAAGGCCTTCTGGATGTTTGCAAGGAAATTTTGGCTACCTGTTTTTTTCTTTCTTACTGTGTTGACTAACTTGGATCATCCTATTGCACTAATTGCAATTAAAATTGTTCTATTACTAGTCAGCACAAATCCCAGTCCTCTCTCAGTCTATGCTTTTGTTGATCAGGTAAGGATGCATTCCACTTTACTTCGTTGCATTTATTGATAATTTATGACTCGAGAAAGTCCAACAAGCGACTTTCTACAGTCTAATCCATGATGGCATGACAAACTAGTGGGTATTGGGATACAATGCATCTCCTAGTGTTTGACTCAGTAAGCCCAAGAAATGTGGATTTTTGAACAGATGATAACTTATGTAATTATGTTGAGTGTAATGTGAAAATTTAACTTTCAATCAATATATGTTTATCTCAGAGGGTATGTATTTTCATTTTTATTGATATTCTCTTATGTATAATCCTTGCCATATGATTATTATCATCACCCCCAGTACCATTATGACAATCTTAGTGGCCAATATAGTTATACATACCTTTAGTGCACCAATGGCCTTTATAATTTATTGGAGCTGCTTTAAATTTAAATGGGAAACCTGGCTTTGTTCAGTGAGGTAGCAATAGATGATAATATGCCTCTTGTTGAGCTGTGGGGTTTTTGTTTGTTCCTACATGCATCAAATATAAAGAATAAATTATATTATATATAAGTGTGTGCGTGTATGTGTTTAAAAGACTCCATGCATGGCTAGTCCTCAGCAAGCTCTTGACTTCAAACTTTGCATGTTGCAGTTATGTCATCAATCTATGCGCCAAGAGCCTCTCTTATACAAAGTAAAGGTGTGTGCCGATCTGTTTTCATTATTTTTCTTTTAATTCTTGTTGCTATACAAATCTTAAGAGTTGTCCACAAAGATCTCCAGTTTTTGTGGTATGCAAATGTTATGTATATGTCCATTAGACAGCACCTAGTGTCAGTTTTTTAGACTCCTGGGATTGCTTAATTAGGCTTGCAAGTACACATGCTCCTTGAAAGATTTGGTTCCACCCGTTTCATGTATGTGCCCATTCGATGATGGTGTATTTTCCAGTAGCCGTGAGAGACTGCCATGTGATATTTATAAGAAATAAAAAGAGCACACAAGAAACACTAGTATATGATGTGTTTCCCAATTTTCTCTTTCTTACACTTATCGATCAGCAGTTTCTCACGGCCACTTGTGTACTCATTCCTATATTTAGAGTACCTATATCAGCTGCACCTGCATGCACTTCAGTTTATTACAATTTAGAATCTGATAATTGAGAATATGATGGAGTGAATGGGTGGATCAACTTATTGGCTCTGGATAAAAGTGGTCTTAAGCCTTCTAGGGTGTTTTTATTGTATATATTCCTGTGCACTTGGTTGCGCTTCTTTGCATGTTTTCACTAAAAAAAAAAAAAGTCTCGTCCGAGTCTTGAATTAATGTGTTGATGAAGTACATCCCTATATATATATATATATATATATATATATATATATATATTATATACTCTAACCGAAGTTGCTTTTTCCCATTTGTAACAACTGCTGATCTTTTGATTTGCAGTCATTATATGCCAAAAGAGTTGAAGTCCAAGACTATAAGCTTCTTTGCGTTGCTAGAGTCGAATTAAAAGAAGAAAAGTTCACTTTGGTTGGAATTCTAGGTGGTTGGTGGCCTTTGCCGACGCTATTTGGTCAGGGGGCGTTTTCTGTGATTAGAAATGGAGCTTTGAAGCATCAATGAGAAAACAACCAAAGAAGCTAATTAACTGTAGTTTAATTTAGCTGCTTTTCCACAATTGTGCTTAGCTTCAGGGTAGTACCGTCCAACGAAAGCCATGTCTTTTGTTTCTCTTGCCTTATATAAATACATATAGGACTTCTTGTAATTTTCATTTTAAAGAAAATTAATTAGTGGAAAAAGTAAATATCTTCTTGGCAACTTCTGACGAAAGATAGCAAAACAGTAGTTACTCTGCACATGAATGCAAACAATTCATTTATGTGCTTAGAGTTTGGAAACAACTCTACATCATCCATTTATGAATGACAGTTTCTAGAACCATTTTTTTTACTAGGTAAGCTCTTTTGAGTGAACTGGGATCCCCGGATTTCTTCTCCCAAATTGTAGGGAATTCAGGCAGAGAATGATAATGAGAATTTAGGGACTCGAGGTGCTTGGGTAGGTTTTTGGACAGTCTAGAGTGTTAACGTTGTAGTGTCAATCAATCTTTTAATTAGTTAATTTATTTATTTTTAATAGAAGTTGATTTAAAACTTAATTCGCGTTGTCACATCATTATCATTAAAGTGAGATAAAAGTGCGATTTCTAGCCTCAAATATTTATTTAATTGGGACTCCAAGTTTGATAGGAATATTCCATTACCATGAGTACTTCACACTTTCCTCTTGTAAACACCATATAAATCATGGACAACGATTTTTCTAGACTATTAGCGGTAGCAACAAGCTACCTGGGAGTGCGAGATTTATGATAGCGGCATCATACCGTAGAGTGCAAATTAACGGAGAGTGCGAAAACGCCGAAAACTATATTTCGAGTTGTTTTACCACATATATTATAATCTTATGCTTGGTAATTAATATGCGTCTTATTCAAAGCTAGGGTAGAAATGGTTGTAGTTTTTGTAGGAGGAAAGGAAGTACGAAGTGATCGCTACGAAAAATTCACATTTTAGTTATATAAACCAAAGCTTGGTTAAAACTATAAAAAATAATTTGGATTCGATATTAAGTAGGGGCTTTCTAAGACTTGAAGGCAAATACTTTCTTTGGCCAAGAAATCTAATTAAACTTTACCTTACAAGTAAATTAAGTAATTATTATTTTTATGTTAATGGTATGATGCAAGTAGGGGCGAAACAAGGACGTTCCGAGTGGGAGGGGTGTCTGGGCATGGGATTAACTTTGGAGGGTCAAAATATAAAAACACTTCATAAAAATTAAAAGTTTTAGACTTTGTTTTTTTGGTATCCATAGTAATGTAGGTCCGCCACTGTGACATGCAAATCTAATTAAAACTAATTATGTTGTAATTTTATTCTTTTTGTAAGGCTCTCTATATATATAAGACACCCTACATTTAATAATAAAAGAAATATGAGAAGAATAATTTTTTTAAAAAAATATTTGTCATTTGATTGAGAGGTTTTTGGCTCTAGAAATGTATACTGCAATAAGTCAACAACTAGGTTTTCATTTTATTTTCTTCCTTTTTCAAAAAGTATCATTGTAGATGCATAACCTTGTCGTCATTTGCTTCTGCATTCTAATAATTTCTCAGCTTCTTAAAATTAGTTGATAAGGTGATACACTTGTTTGCTTTACTGCAATAAACATGATGCAATGTTTTGCTTGTTAAACCATTATTCTTTTCAATTATATTTTGTCTGTTCAAAATAAAAATATTAATAAATAACTCAAAATTCTTTCAAGTTACAATATCTTAACACTTTTTTTTTGAAAAAAAAAACACGATCTGAAACACATATTAACCATGGAGTGCACTTGCTGCTATTGGATAACATTGGTGTGGAGGATAATTTTTTATAAACTAGCCACAGAACAAAGAAAATAAAAAGATGGGTAATTCCCACTTACTAACCCACATAATCAGTTGCTTAAATTCTCTTTTATGTTTATATAAGGTGCTCGGATGATTGGATCTATTATAGTCACTATATTATATATATATATATTTACAGAAAAAAAAGGGTTAAAAAATTTCATTTAATTCACTTCAATATGTAAATGCACAAATTTTCTTTAATATTTTTAATAATCATTAACTTTATTTCTACTAATTAAAAACTTAAATATTTTTTTAAAAAAATTCAAACACGTTGAAAAGCACTTGTCAATCACTAATGGGATATAATATATATATATATATATATATATATATATATATATATATATTTTGCTAGTCGATTCAATTTGTTCTCCTATTCCAATTAGAATGTGATGTGTTAGAATTGAAACATGCTTTGCGGTTCTAATTTGTTGCAGTGTTTTTTTTTTTTTTTGTTTAAATCGATTATGATTGACATATATAATTTATACTCATATCTTGATATGACTTAAACTTGACATGCAAACACAAATTGTCACTCATAATTTAGACGCAATCGGCTTGTGGGTGGGCTGTTGCTCATGGGCAGTTTTGTGGTTTGGTTTATTGGGCTGGCAACGGACACCAAGACTTACAGAATTGGACAAAAGTGTAAATCGATATATGGATAGCACTTCGAAGGTGACTAGACAAGTTTCAACCAAAGCCCTAGATATTCCATTTTTTGGGCGTATGGCACCACATTAAGAAATAATGTTGCCATAAATTTATGCAATGTGTATTATTATAAGGCCATACATATCTCTCAAATCAAGATTTCCTTGCAATTCTTAAAAATTACAGGAGGTTTACAATTCTTAAAATTGTGACCCTTATTTTTAAATGAATTCACACCATCCATTTTGAGAAAAAAAGAACAAAAAAGTTGGGCTTATTCAAACCAACCACTCCAAAGAGGATGGAGGCTAGAGCACTCTTATACTATTCACATATTTAGGATGGCATAATAGTAAAAATTAATCTTAGATCAGCACCTGTAAAAAAAATTTAATAACTAAGAACATATTTTAAGATCGTATTAGATTGTGATTCATCTATGCTTTGATAATTAGTAAATAGGAGACATTGTAATCCAATCACACATTTAAGGAATGATTCATGTCAAAATTCAATTTCACCTTAAATAGGTGGCCGGCCAAAATTGGTGTCTCCATTAAAGACTATAAAATCAAAAATTTAAACTCATTTCCATTTCACACAACAACATCAAAGAATAAAACAATCTCAACCCTCGGATTGAGCACCTAATAACTCATTATAAATGAATAACATAAACACATCAATATACATAAATAAAAGCTCAAGATTCTAGAAACAACCAAAACCTGTCAAAGTCCTAACTAAATTTTTGGGGTTAGAGGGGGCCGCTTGACTCCCCTCCCTCCGCCCCTGGTTAATGGATAGATGGTTGTGTTAATTCCAAATGAGAGGTAATATATATGAAGATATTCTTTTGATACTTCATCCAAGCAATTAATTACTAACCGGAAACACAACAAGCCCGCAAACACTTCGTGGGTCTCACTTATACATATCTTCTCCATTCAGCTTCACCTTATGTACTGTGTATGAAATAAAATAAAAATAAAGAAAAAGAAAAAGAAAAAAAGAATAATAATAATAATAATAATAATAACATAATAATAATAATAATAATAAGATATTCTTTTGAGAGAGCACTAGGGCCAATGAGATGGACTTCTTGAAGAACAAGAAGCCCGCAAATACTTTGGGTTGTTATACATGCAATTCAAGTGGCCTGATAAGAAACACAGATTTAAACAAACAATACTTTTCCGCAGTCGGAGTTGATTAGAATTGACACATCGGACTTTTTTGTTATTTTCGTGCTTGTTTGCTTGTTTTGTTCTTTTTTGTCCTAAGCAATTTACAGGGAAAGGAGAGAGGAGATTGTTGCTTGTTTGTTTACTTACGAGTAATTAGCTATTTAACATACTCATATACAAATCACATATTTAGGATGATATAATAGTGAAATTAATATTTACATAAACACTTGTAAAAAAAAACCAATATTAAGAGTTAATTTTATTATTATGTCATCCCAATTATATAAAAGTGGTATGAGATTGCTTTTACTTATATAACAAAATAAATTAAATGAAACTTCTCCAATTCGAGATTTTACGCTTGGCGCATGTGGGTCTGGCTGGTCAACTTGAACTTTAGCCTTTCCAAATTGGTCGAGGTACCAAAGGAGTCTAGTACATGGTTGAACTGAGAAAGAGAAACTGGGGTGTCTGATTCTTTGGCAAACAGAATCATTATATTTATATAGATTCGTTGACAAAATTAAAACTAACAAAAAAGTGTTGCATTCTTTCTCAACACCTAACGTCACTTGTTGTCATTAACAAAAAAGTATCACTGTATCATTGTAGATGCATAACCCGTCATTTGCTTCTGCATTCTAATCATTTCTCAGCTTCTTAAAATTAGTTGATAAGGTGATACACTTGTTTGCTTTACTGCAATAAACATGATGCAATGTTTTGCTTGTTAAACCATTATTCTTTTCAATTATATTTTTTCTGTTCAAAATAAAAATATTAATAAATAACTCAAAATTCTTTTCAGTTACAATATCTTAACACTTTTTTTTTAAAAAAAAACACCATCTGAAACACATTATTAACCATGGAGTGCACTTGCTGCTATTGGATAACATTGTGGTGGAGGATAATTTTTTTTATAACTAGCCACAGAACAAAGAAAATTAAAAAGATGGGTAATTCCCACTTACTAACCACATAATCAGTTGCTTAATTCTCTTTTATGTTTATATAAGGTGCTCGGATGATTGGATCTATTATAGTCACTATATATTTATATATATTTACAGAAAAAAAAGGGTTTAAAATTTCTATTAATTCACTTCAATATGTAAAATGCACAAATTTTCTTTAATATTTTTAATAATCATTAACTTTATTTCTACTAAATTAAAAACTTAAATTTTTTAAAAAAATTCAAACACGTTGAAAAGCACTTGTCAATCACTAATGGATTATATATATATAAATATTATATATATTTTGCTAGTCGATTCAATTTGTTCCTTTCCTTTTATTTCATTAATTTAAATTCCTAGCATTTACTCCTAAAATTAAAAAGGAATCAAGAGAGACACAAAACCCTAGCCCCTTTGTACCCGGCCGTCCACCTCTCTCTTTTTCCTTCATTTTCTATCAACTCTCAAATTTTCTTACATTCTTTGCAACAAAAAAACTCAAGAACCCCCCTTGTTTTCAAGATAAAATTTCGATTCTCTCTCTCTAGCAATCTACACGGCCCCAAAGATCTAAAGATTGAAGTTTTCTCATCCCTAAATCCACTTGATCGCACGTAAGTATTTAATCTTTTTGTTCTCTTTGAATCTTTTGTGCAAACATATTCGTGAACTTGTGTACGAGCGTAGTCACGTGTACGTACAATGTAAAATATGTCACATTTTCTCATACCAAATATACTATTATTTGATTTCTTGAAACCTTTTTCGTCTCTACACATCGTGTACACACTTTTTTTTTTCTTATAATACCACGCAATATAATACATGAGTGTTACTTTCCAGCAAAAAGAATCACAATTTCAACTGTTAAAGAATTGGAATATAAATTGTAATTATGATTCATTTTATGTTTTTTTATATGCTTGCTTATGTGTATATATATATATATTCACTTTTCTTTTTCTTGTTCTGATTGACTTGTTTTCTTCATATATATATATATATATATATATATATATAGCAGGCAGTCAACAGATCGAACCGTACAGAGTGGTGGTGATCAAGATCGATGATGAATATGGTATTATCCTACCAATATTGTTGTATGAGTTCACTTTCTCCTATTGCTTCTTCACTTAAAAGCTCTTCTTGCACCAATAAGAAGTCCAGCCTCTGCTTTGGGCGAAAGATGCATGAATGGAGTATTACTACTGGATTGTCATCATCATCATCACATCCATTGATGATGATAGAACCTGATGAGAAGGACAAAGATGGCAGGAGTTTGTGCCGTTTCTATGACTACGTAAATGAAAAGGTTGTAAATACGAATACTAAGATCCCTGAAGAGGTTGATAATGCAATATGTGTTGGGTCATCTCATGGTTGGGTGGCTTATGTTTCCCGTCTTGATTGCTCTGTTTTTCTTTGGAGTCCTTTCACGACCTCTGATCCACTCATCTCGCTTCCTCCCATTCATAGATCATCACTATCGTCCGTATATCCAGGTCAAAGCCGAAGATACGCAAAACGTTTGAGGCATATTATACGCAAGATTGTTTTTTCATCTATTCCAACAAGTGATGATTGCATCGTAGTGGCTCTGTCTAATCTCAATACTTGTCGCAGTATTGTTTTTTGTAAACCTGGGGACAAATCATGGACCTTTATAGAGCTGCCTTCTGATGAACATTTCTTAATTGCAGATATCATACATTTCAAGGACCAATTGTTCTACGCTGTATCCAATTGTGGATGTATTTTATACGCTTATGATCTTGCTGATCATCTTTCTTCTCCAAAGAGATACCATGTCAAAACTTCTTTTGACATGGTACCCTTTTCCTCACTTGAAGAAGAAGACACAGAAGAGTGCTCACTTGTAGAAGACACAGAGAGATGGTGGGCAAGTAGACATTATCTGGTCGAATCATTAGGTGATCTTCTCTGGGTTCGTAGGCTTAGTACTAACAATATCAATGAAACAGATCCGTGTCGTTATCGTGAATTTCCAGAGAAGACAGTTGCATTTGAAGTTTATAGACTGGATTTTTCTCGGAATAAATGGAGGTGGACTATATGCATAGATGGCCAAGTTTTGTTTTTAGGTTCTAATCAATCTCTCTCTCTCTCGGCTCGGGACTTTCCTGGTTTGGAAGCAGACTGCATATACTTCACGGATGATTCTTGTGAAACACATCATGCATATCCTCCTTATGGGTTCCCTGATTTTGGGCATTTCGAGCTGGCAGAAGAATTTGCTGTATCTAAAGAATTCAAATTTGCGCATCACCCAGAAGGATTCTGGGTTATGCGCAATTTTCATTAATCTTGTTCGTTGATCTCCATTAGTTATGTTGTTTAATTAATGACATTTATTTTGCTTTCAACTTATTTTCTAGTTTTCTTTTTGCTCGGGTGGTTTGTTTATGTGTTGCATGTTACTCGTTGTGTCTTAATTATTTTCATAC
>FXXK01000063.1:410261-422216 GCA_900184695.1 Betula pendula
TTTTATTTCATTAATTCAAATTCCTATAGCATTTACTCCTAAAATTAAAAAGGAATCAAGAGAGACACAAAACCCTAGCCCCTTTGTACCTGGCTGTCCCCTCTCTCTTTTCCCTTCATTTTCTATCAACTCTCATATTTTCTTACATTCTCTGCAAAAAAAACTCAAGAACCCCCCTTGTTTTCAAGACAAAATTTCGATTCTCTCTCTCTAGCAATCTACACGGCCCCAAGGTTCTAAAGATTGAAGTTTTCTCATCCCTAAATCCACTCGATCGCACTTAAGTATTTAATCTTCTTGTTCTCTTTGAATCTTTTGTGCAAACATATTTGTGAACTTGTGTACGCGTAGTCACGTGTACGTACAATGTAAAATATGTCACATTTTCTCATACAAAATATGCTATTATTTGATTTCTTGAAACATTTTTCGTCTCTACACATCGTACACATACTTTTTTTTTTCCTTACAATACCACGCATTGCATAACACATGAGTGTTACTTTCCAGCAAAAAGAATCACAATTTCAACTATTAGAGAATTGGAATAGAATTTGTAATTATGATTCATTAATTGTGCATATTTTTTTCTATGTGCTGATTATTTTTATGTTTTTTATATGCGGATGTGTATATATATTTCACTTTTCTTTTTATATTTACTTTTTCTTGTTCTGATTGATCTGTTTCCTTCATAGCAGGCAGGCAATCGAACCGTACAGAGTGGTGGCGATCAAGATCGATGATGAATATGGTGTTATCCTACCAATATTGTTGTATGAGTTCACTCTCTCCTATTGCTTCTTCACTTAAAAGCTCTTCTTGCACCAATAAGAAGTCCAGCCTCTGCTTTGGGCGAAAGATGCATGAATGGAGTATTACTACTGGATCGTCATCATCATCATCACATCCATTGATGAAGGCAGAGCTGCAGATGGAGATGGACAAACAGAACAAAAAGAAAGAGAATAGGAAGAATAGGGAGGAGAATAAGAAGAAGAAGAAGGAAATGGAGGAGGAGGAGAAGAGGGAGAAGGAGAAGGAGAAGAAGGAGGAAGAGGAAAGGATGGCGAAAGTGGATCTGGAGGCTGAGGAAAGGAGAATGATGAGAGAAAAGGAGCAGTTGGAGATGATCAGGAAAAAGAGGCGGGAGGAAAAGAATAAGAATAAGAGGTACAAGAAGGCGTTGAGTACTGTGTATGAAATAAAATAAAAATAAAGAAAAAAGAATAATTATAATAATAAGATATTCTTTTGAGAGAGCACTTGGGCCAATGAGATGGACTTCTTGAAGAACAACAAGCCCGCAAATACTTTGGGCTTGTTATACCCTGATAAGAAAACAAAGATTTAAACAAAACAATACTTTTTGGCAGTCGGGATTGATTAGGAATGACACATCGGACTTTTTTGTTATTTTCATGCTTGTTTGCTCGTTTTGTTTCTTTTTTGTCCTAAGTAATTTACAGGGAAAGGGGAGAGGGGATTGTTGCTTGTTTGTTTACTTACGAGTAAATTAGCTATTTAATATACTCATATACGATTCACATATTTAAGATGACATAATAGTAAAAATTAACATTTATATCAGCACTTGTAAAAAAAAAAAACAATAATTAAGAGTTAATTTTCACTATTATGTTATCCCGATTATATAAAAGTGGTACGGGAGTCTATTAAATAACGTTGCTTTTACTTATATAACAAAATAAATGAAATGAAACTTCTCCAATTTGAGATTTTATGCTTGGCGCAGGTGGGTCTGGCTGGTCAACTTAAACTTTAGTCTTTCCAAACTGATCGAGGTATCAAAGGAAGTCTAGTATATGGTTGAACTGAGAAAAAGAAACTGGGGATGTCTGATTCTTTAGCAAACAAGAATCATTATATTTATATAGATTCGTTGACAAAATTAAAACAAACAAAAGCAAGCAGCACCAAGTAGATCTATCGACTGGAAGCGGAGGGAGGCTAGCCGGCATGAGAGAAAGAAGCGTAGGAGCCCCGGAACACGGTGGAGGGGCGCAAGAGGGGAGAAAACTCTCTAAAAGTTTTCAGATCTGGTTTTGAGAAACCAAAATCAAAACTTTCAAAGAGCAGATCCGGGGCCATGGATGATGGAGAAGGTAGAATCCGGCCATTGATGGTAGAGAGGACGTCGGCAAAACCTGCTGTACTCATCACACATTTAAGGAATGATTCATGTCAAAATTCATTTTCACCTTAAACAGAACTAGGTGGCCGGCCAAAATTGGTGTCTCCATTAAAGACTATAAAATCAAAATTTTCAACTCCTTTCCATTTCACACAACAAACATCAAAGAATAAAACAATCTCAACCCTCGGATTGAGCACCTAATAACTCATTATAAATGAATAACATGAACACAACAATATACATATATAAAAACCCAAGATTCACTGTATGCCTCTTTTTGGGTTTTACACAAAATTAAATTTTATTTCATTAATTCAAATTCCTAGCATTTACTCCTAAAATTAAAAAGAATCAAGACAAACACGTACAAAACCCTAGCCCCTTAATTTGTAGCCATCCTCTCTCTCTCTCTCTCTCTCTCTCTCTCTTTTTCCTTCATTTTCTATCAACTTTCATATTTTCTTACATTCTCTCCAAAAAAAACTCAAAACCCCCCCTTGTTTTCGATTCTCTCTCTCTTTACCAATCTATACGGCCCCAAGGATCTCAAGATTGAAGGAAGTTTTCTCATCCCTAAATCCACTCGATCGCACGCAAGTATTTAATCTTCTTGTTCTCTTTGAATCTTTCGTGCAAACATATTCGTGAACTTGTGTACGCGTGTACGTAGTCACGTGTACGTACGAACAATGTAAAATATGTCACATTTTCTCATACCAAACATGCTATTATTTGATTTCTTGAAACCTTTTTCGTCTCTACACATCGTACACATACTTTTTTTTTTTTTCCTTACAATACCACCCATTGCATAATACATGAGTGTTACTTTCCAGCAAAAAGAATAACAATTTCAACTGTTAGAGAATTGGAATAGAATTTGTAATTATGATTCATTAATTGTGCGTATTTTTTTTCTATGTGCTGATTATTTTTATGTTTGTTATATGCGGATGTGTATATATTTAACTTTTCTTTTTATATTTACTTTTTCTTGTTCTGATTGATCTGTTTCCTTCATAGCAGGCAGGCAATCGAACCGTACAGAGTGGTGGTGATCAAATCGATGATGAATATGGTATTATCCTACCAATATTGTTGTATGACTTCACTCTCTCCTGTTGCTTCTTCACTTAAAAGCTATTCTTGCACCAATAAGAAGTCCAGCCTCTGCTTTGGGCGAAAGATGCATGAATGGAGTATTACTACTAAATCGTCACCATCATCATCACATCCATTGATGAAGGCAGAGCTGGAGATGGAGATGGGCAAACAGAACAAAAAGAAAGAGAATAGGAAGAATAGGGAGGAGAATAAGAAGAAGAAGAAGAAGGAAATGGAGGAGGAGGAGAAGAGGGAGAAGGAGAAAGAGAAGAAGGAGGAAGAGGAAAGGATGGCGAAAGTGGATCTGGAGGTTGAGGAAAAGAGAATGATGAGAGAAAAGGAGCAGTTGGAGATGATCAGGAAGAAGAGGCGGGAGGAAAAGAACAAGAATAAGAAGAACAAGAAGACGTTGGAGAAGGAGGAGGAGAAGGCCTTGGAAGAGGAGAAGAAGGATATATGTTAAAGGAGTAGTTGGAGATCAAGAAGAAGAAGTGGGCGGAAAAGAAGAAGAAAAAGAAGAAGAAGAAGGCGTTGGAAAAGGAGGAGAAGGCCTTGGAGGAGAAGGAGGAGTAGAAGGATGTTAGAGGCTGCTAAGAGCGTGGGGATTCGCAGAGTGCTTCTCTTTAGATATTTGGATTTATAGGTACAACTTCCTTGCATTTTAGGTGTCTGTTTAAACTTGTTTTAGTGTTTGTAGGTGTTAGTACAGTTTTCGGTACGGTGATGTATGCTTTTGTTGAAGTTTCTTTGACAGCTGCAAAACAATAAACATAAACAAAGGGGCTTGCCGGGGGTACCGGCTAGATCCCACTCCGATGCCTAAGTCAGTATCTGAGAGATTGATTCTTTAGAAAATAAGAGTACAGAGATTTTAGTCTGTTGATACCTGATAGTATGAGCCTATTTATAGGCTAGGAGTTTATTCAGCTTAGGCATATTTTTATCTGAGTCTGAATAGAATTCTCTTATTTGAATATGAATAGAACTGTTAGTTGGAATCTGAGTATAATTCTTATCCCCAATTAGATGAGATAAGAGTTTATCTAGGATTATCCGGGACTAAAGCTAAACGCAATAGTATTCCTTTTTGGGAATGATTCTTCTTCCTCTTGTCTTTTTTATCACATCGGGATAAGGACGTATCTTCATGGACGTGTGCACATCGTTGCTTTATCTCATTATAATGTTTAATATCGATAATAACTCTTTCTAAATTAGGCTTTCTGAATTGACTGAGACTGAAGCTGAGGCTCAGGCTGAGGCTGAGGCTGAGACTAAGACTAAACTAAGACTGAGACTAAGGCTGAGTTTGAGATTGAGACTGAGACTGAGACTGAGAAGACTGAGAAGTCTGAGAAGTCTGAGACCAAGACTGAGAAGGCTGAGAAGTCTGAGACCGAGACTGAGAAGGCTGAGAAGTCTAAGACCGAGACTGAGAAGTCTGAGACCAAGACTGAGAAGGATGAGAAGTCTGAGATCGAGACTGAGAAGTTTGAGAAGTCTGAGATCGAGACCGAGACTGAGAAGGCTGAGAAGTCTGAGACCGAGACTGAGAAGTCTGAGACCGAGACTGAGAAGTCTGAGACCAAGACTGAGAAGTCTGAGACCGAGACTGAGAAGTCTAAGACCGAGACTGAGAAGGCTGAGAAGTCTGAGACCGAGACTGAGAAGGCTAAGAAGTCTGAGATCGAGACTGAGAAGTCTGAGACCGAGACTGAGAAGTCTGAGAAGTTTGAGACCGAGACTGAGAAGTCTGAGACCGAGACTGAGAAGTCTGAAAAGTCTGAGACCCAATGGGTTTTAATCAACCTACCAGTAGAAGTTATGTAAATGGGCTGGATTGAGGAAAATATTTCCCAACAGTAGGTATGATTAGTAAGTCTGTTGCTGCTTTTATAACCAGTGATGTATGAACTATGGAGGTCTGTCTGGCCTCTGCGTTTCGCAATGAGGTCGTGCGCTATACTTTGAAATCGAATGTTGGCTAATCCGTCCTTTCTTTTTAAAATTGTAACAGAGGTTTGTTGATCTTGTTTTGACATGTTTTTTTATGCAATCTTTTGTGTAACTGAATGGTTTTGATGGAACTATGCCATATTCCCCAATTTTTGTTGCCGTGGGAGTAAATGGTGCCCATGAACTGTTGTGGCCAGAGAATATAAATTTATCAGGTGCTGTCCTCTGTTTTTTATAACCGTGTTCACAACAAATAATGTTTTGCCATTCAGCTCAAGCAGCCATATTTCAACAAAGAAATGAAGAGAGTGATCACGTAAAAGGCTAGCATGGATATTATGAAAGGAGAGTAAAAAATGATTAGAGATTGGAAGGTGGTAGGTTGGCATGAAGAGGAATATAACTTACAAAATTTATAATGAGTGGACGCCAGATTTGAAATTGATTACGTGGGCTTTATGAATAGTCTGAAACAAAGAAAACTCTTGAAGCATCCTCTTGCAAATTAATGTCTTGTAAAGTGGATTCCATATTGCTTAATTATGCCAATAGTTGATTAAGGCTAATTATCTTATTTTATCTGTGGTCTCCATGAGGAATTACAAAACGTTATGGCCGACTGTTAAGATGGGAGTTAATTAAGGTTGCTTCATTTATCTTTAATACCTATGCAACAATTCCCCATTCAATTAGAAAAATAAATAAATACCTATGCAGCAATTATGGCCGGTAAGAATGCCATGTGGTTTAGTTTTTGGGCTTTGGTTTGTGTCATGTGCATGTACACACATGATACATGACATAAATCTCACTCTAGTTTTCGAATATTAGTTAGGGCTTGCAATTTTTAACATAATTCGTAAATTTGCTTATTTTCTAGAAACATTTTCTTAAAATAAGGAGTGAGAGGATGTACCGGTTTGCCTCACATGAGATGAGGATATTTGGGGCAATACGGAGTGGAGTGAGCAGTGTTGTGCAGAGAGCTATACATATTCCTAGTCATAGGATTTTAGCCTTGAAGAAGATCAATATCTTTGAGAAGGTATATAGCTTGACAAGTCTTAATTTTGATTGATTTTAATCATGTGAGAGTTTGGTTTTCTCATGGACTAAGATAAAGAAAATAGGTCAATTGGTTTACTTGTTCGATCAACATACGAGGCAATCTAGAGGTCGTGTTTCCTATTATATAACTTTGCCATTTGGTGGAATTGTTTTTTCTTTTATTTTTTTTTAATTGTAAAGGAAATGCTTGTGAATGTACATTAAGGCCCCGTTTGTTTCGACGTAAAATGATTTCCGTCGAAAAATGGTTTCAGAAAAATTGATTTTCAAGAAAATAATTTTCGCTGAAAACATTTTCCGGTGTTTGATGCGCATGAAAAAATTGCAAATATATTTTTTTATATTTTCAACCAATCATATTAACAAAAAAAAATCATTTTTTACGCATAATTTTAAAAAATTAATATAAATTGTCCCCAACGGGTCCCGGCGGTGTCCTGGAGATATCCCGGGTGGGTCTTGACTATATTCGGACGATCACAGCCAAGTCCCAATGGTATCCCGAGCGAGTCCCAGTGATGTCCCGGTCGGGTCCCGGCGATGTCTCGAGCCAGTTCCGAAAATGTTCCGGGTTGGGTCACAGCGATGTTCTGAGCAGGTTCCGACGATGTCCAAACCGGGTCTCGGTGACGTCTCGGGTGGGTCTCGATGATGTCCCAGGCGGGTCCCGAAAATGTCCTAGGTGGGTCTCGACGATATCCCGGGTGAGTCCCGAAAATGTCCAGGGCAGATCCCGAAAATGTCCCGAGCAGGTCCCAGCGATGTCCCGGGCAGGTCCCGACGATGTCTTAACCAGGTCCCGGTGACGTCCCAACGTTGTCTCGGGCGAGTCCCTAAAATGTCCTGGGTGGGTCCCAAAAATGTCTTGGGCGGGTCCCAAAAATGTCTCGGGTGGGTTTCAAAAATGTCCCTGGTGAGTCTTGAAAATGTTTCGGGTGGGTTTCGAAAATGTCCCGAGCAGGTCCCAAAAATGTCCCGAGTGGGTCTCGACGATGTCCTGGCGATGTCCAAACCAGATCCCGAAAATGTCGCAGGCGGGTTCTGGTAATATCATGAAAATGTTCCAGGTGGGTCTCGAAAATGTCCTAGGTGGGTCTCAAAAATGTTCCGGGCGGATCCCGAAAATGTCCCGAATGGGTCTCGACGATGTTCCGGACGGGTCCTGGCGATGTCCTGATCGGGTCTCGGTGACATTCCGGGTGGGTCTCGGAAATATCTTAGGCGGGTTCCGGCGAAGTCTCGACCAGGTCCTGGCGGGGTCCCGGCGATATCTCGAGCCGATCCTGACCGGGTTCCGGCAGGGTCTGATGGTGTTTTGGCTGTGGTCTACCCATTTGAGATTGTGACGTTCAAACTCGAAAAATGATTTACGGTTTTAAAAATGATAAATCATTTTACGAAAATTAAAGAAGATTTTTCGGTCAAATTGAAAATGGTTTCCGTTGACTATTATTTGTAGTCACACCAAACACCCAAAAACATGAAAAATAATTTCTGAAAATAATTTTACGCCGAAACAAACAGAAGCTAAGAATATGATCATATTCGGCTCATTTTTATGGTGTTTGAACAATGCCATGAAGGAAGAGGGTAAATTTTAATGTTCCGCTTATTCGCGTTTCTTTATAGTCTTCTCTGTTCTGAAGTATCTGAAATTGGTTTGCACTAGTTGCATGAACTAACTTTCATATCCTACATGTCCCGTTGTGTATGACGGGTCAGCACACCTATGAGTTAAGAATTAATAAAATGTTCTGGTTTGTAGTATCAATTTATGTGCCTCTATAGAATATTATGGTAGACAAAATTCAAAATCTTGATCTACATACCCATGTCTAAAATTTTCAGCATGAAGGAATGTCTTACATAAGTATTCCCTTGTGCATGCTAGGAGAAAAGGCAACAGCTTCTTACTGAGATACGGACATTGTGTGAAGCACCTTGTTATCAGGGTCTCGTAGAATTCCATGGGGCATTTTATACTCCAGACTCTGGGCAAATAAGCATAGCTCTGGAGTACATGGATGGAGGGTCATTGGCAGATATCTTAGGATTGCACAAAAGAATACCCGAACCTATCCTTTTATTTATGTTTCAAAAGCTCCTGCATGTGAATATTGTGTTTTAGAGTAATTATATATGTCAATTTATTATTTATTTTGTGTTCACAAAAAATTGATGTGGTTTATAAAATTATTATTGAATTAAAGTCAATAATAATTTATCACAAATTCGATGTAATTTTAAAAACTACATAAACTGGAAGTGTCTGATTCTTTAGCAAACAACAATCATTATATTTATATAGATTTGTTGACAAAATATAGAACAAACAAAAAAGTGTTGCATTCTTTCTCAAACCCTAACATCACTTGTTGTCATTAACTATTCTTTTTAAGATATAACACGTCTTAGATTGTGATTCATGTATAATTTCGTAATTAGTAAATAGGAGACATTGTAATCCAATCACACATTTAAGGAATGATTCGTGTCAAAATTCAATTTCACCTTAAACAGAACTAGGTGGCCAGCCAAAATTGGTGTCTCCATTAAAGACTATAAAATCAAAATTTTCAACTCCTTTCCATTTCACACAACAACGTCAAAGAATAAAACAATTTCAACCCTCGGATTGAGCACCTAATAACTCATTATAAATGAATAACATGAACACAACAATATACATATATAAAAATCCAAGATTCACTGTACGCCTCTTTTTGGGTTTTACACAAAATTAAATTTTATTTCATTAATTCAAATTCCTAGCATTTACTCCTAAAATTAAAAAGAATCAAGACAAACACGTACAAAACCCTAGCCCCTTAATTTGTAGCCATCCCCCCTCCCCCCCCCTCCTCTCTCTCTCTCTCTCTCTCTTCCCTTCAATTTTCTTTCAACTCTCATATTTAATTTCTTACATTCTCTCCAAAAAAAACTCAAGAACCCCCTTGTTTTCAAGACAAAATTTCGATTATCTCTCTCTACCAATCTACACGGCCCCAAGGATCTCAAGATTGAACGAAGTTTTCTCATCGATCCCTACATCCATGCATAACACATGTAACATTACTTTCCAGCAAAAAGAATCACAATTTCAACTGTTAGAGAATTGGAATAGAAATTGTAATTATGATTCATTTTATGTTTTTTATATGCTTGCTGATGTGTATATATATATATATATATAGCAGGCAGGCAACCGATCGAACCGTACAGAGTGGTTAGTGATCAAGATCGATGATGAATATGGTATTATCCTACCAATATTGTTGTATGACTTCATTCTCTCCTGTTCGTTGGTCTCCATTAGTTATGTTGTTTAATGACATTTATTTTGCTTTCAACTTATTTTCTAGTTTTCTTTTTGCTCGGGTGGTTTGTTTATGTGTTGCATGTTAATCGTTGTGTGTTAATTATTTTCATACTCCCATATTCATTCATTCATCGTTTGGGTTGATTGAATCCAACAATGAGCTTCACCCTCGCTTAGAATCAAGGCTTCTAATTCATTTTCATAATGAAATATTTTATGAAAAAGGTTGAATAATTTATTCTTTTTTAGATAGAGATTGAATTGTTATAGCAGTACATTCTTTCATTCTTACTAATTTTATACCAACTTTAGACCATGTGAAAGTTTAACTAAATTTTAGCTAGAAAAATTACACTTGTTAATTTGGCTAGTCACTTCCCAATTAAAGCACTACATGCACTTTAAACTCTTTAAATATTTTTCTACTTTAATTTATTCTTTCTTTATTCTAATGGTAGTTATCAGGTATTCTTATTGAAATCCATTAGCTTAACTTAGCTTCAATATTTAACCCGGATCCTTGTAAAAATTCCTTTAATTTCCATTAAGAAAGAAAATCGCCCAACCAATAACCCAATCGTAGCGGTGCACCTCGATTTTTTTTTTTTTTTTTTTTTCAAAAAATTTCACCAGGCTTCACCCACCCACTTACGTTCATTTGGTGAGGCTCCAATTGCAAGCAAGCAGTCCAATTAAAGAATTAACCATAACAATTAAAATAATCCACCATCCTCTCTCAGATGATGCCATCTGTCTCAATCTTCCCAGATGATGCCATCTGTCTCAATCTTCCCAGATGATGCCAGGTGCATCTCGTTCTCCCCAATTTCAGCCTCTCAATCACACGTCTCTACAAATTTATCTTACAACATCGTTTTCTATATTCGATAGTGATACGAGGTTGCTTGAGAGGCAGAGCGCTATGCGGTGGCGCGAAAGAGTGCCGGAGAGAGAATATAAAAACTTGTGCACTTGTAAATTGTAATATGATAATACAAATTGAATTGTAAAACATTGGACAGTAACAAATATATATAAATTCAATTCTAATCTGAAAAAAAATGCTTTTATTTATTTTTTATACTATAACATCTACCTAAATTCTTCCCATATCTTTTTAAATATCACCATTACTATTGGATGGATGAGTCCTACATATAAGACCTACATAAATTCATAGATCCAATAATAATGGTAATATTTAAAAAGATGAGAAAAGAATTTGAATAGATATTTTAGCATTTTCCATATAAATGCAGATATGAATATTATCATGTATCAACTTTACATTATGATTATAAAATGAATAATATCTATTTTATTTTTATTTGAAACAGAGACGATCCTTGTTCGGAGAGGATTTGGGTATAGACAATTAATATTAATATCAATTTTTAATGTTTTAACGCTACAAATTGAATGCTATATATGGATTTTAATGCTATATATCTCTTTCTAAACGATTCTAGCGATTTTAAAGAACCAAGCGATTTTATGCTATCAATTTTTTGTTCGTTTAACGCTATTGAATTGAAAATGATGCTATTGAATTCATTATAGTTTAATGCTATCAATTTTCAAGTTATTATTGGGTCTATCCAAGAAAATCATACCAAACCCCAACTATCTATGACATTAATTAAGTACGACAATTTTTTTCTTAGGTATCTTGTGTACAATGTTAATATGTTTGGTATTAAATTTTTTACATTTTTAATTATTTTTTTACTATTATTGGAGGCCTTAATTTAGAGTATTGAGCATAATTAGAGCCTTCATTATTATTATTTTTAATGGAACTTAAATGATTTACAAGTTCTAGAATGCATTAGCACAAGCATGACTTAGATGCTAAACCACAAATATTTAAGTAACTCACAATTTATTTTGTCATACTTAGCGTTAATTTATTCGGTTGTCCTCGACGAATCTTCATATTTTGAAATCACTGTATGATTTATTCATTTATGATAGTTTCGAATATATCTTTCTCAATGTACATAACCATAATAGTCATTGCTAAAAAAACTCTTTAAACAATAGTTGTTGCAATTGGTAGAATAAATGATAATGCCATCAACGAATAAACCAATTTCTACACAATATCCCTTTTCAATTCTACCATCTCCTTGGCAAGTCGTCTAATTTGCGAATTATTCACTATAATGCATCTCAACCCTCGGATTTATCACCTAATAACTCATTATAAATGAATAACATGAACACAATAATATACATATATAAAAACCCAAGATTTACAGTACGCCTCTTTTTGGGGTTTTACACAAAATTAAATTTTATTTCATTAATTCAAATTCCTAGCATTTACTCTTAAAATTAAAAAGAATAA
>FXXK01000063.1:422424-449381 GCA_900184695.1 Betula pendula
TTGAATCAAGACAAACACAAAACCCTAGCCCCTTAATAAAAAATTGTAGCCGTCCCCCCACCCCTCTATGTCTCTTTTCCCTTCATTTTCTTTCAACTCTCATATTTTCTTACATTCTCTCCAAAAAAACTCAAGAACCCCCTTGTTTTCAAGACAAAATTTGATTATCTCTCTCTACCAATCTACACGGCCCCAAAGATCTCAAAGATTGAACGAAGTTTTCTCATCCCTAAATTCACTCGATCGCACGTAAGTATTTAATCTTCTTTGTTCTCTTTGAATCTTTTGTGCGAACATATTCATGAACTTGTGTACGTTGTCACGTGTACAATGTAAAAAATGTCACATATTCTCATACCAAATATGCTATTATTTGATTTCTTGAAACCTTTTTCGTCTCTACACATCGTACACAACTTTTTTTTTTTTATTCTTACAATACCACGCATATTACATGAGTGTTACTTTCCAGCAAAAAGAATCACAATTTCAACAGCTAGAGAATTGGAATAGAAATTGTAATTATGATTCATTAATTGTGCATTTTTTTTTATGTGCTAATTATTTTTATGTTTTTTATATGCAGATGTGTATATATATTTCACTTTTCTTTTTATATTTCACTTTTTCTTGTTCTAATTGATCTGTTTCCTTCATATCAGGCAAGCAATCGAATCGTACAAAGTGGTGGTGATCAAGATAGATGATGAATATGGTATTATCCTACCAATATTGTTGTATGACGTCACTTTCTCCTATTGCTTTTTCACTTAAAAGCTCTTCTTCCACCAATAAGAAGTCCAGCCTCTGCTTTGGGCGAAAGATGCATGAATGGAGTATTACTACTCGATCGTCATCATCATCATCACATCCATTGATGATGATAGAACCTGATGAGAAGGACAAATTAGATGGCAGGAGTTTGTGCCGTTTCTATGACTACGTAAATGAAAAGGTTGTAAATACGAATACTAAGATCCCTGAAGAGGTTGATAATGCAATATGTGTTGGGTCATCTCATGGTTGGCTGGCTTATGTCTCCCGCCTTGATTGCTCTGTTTTTCTTTGGAGTCCTTTCACGACCTCTGATCCACTCATCTCACTTCCTCCCATTCATAGATCATCACTATCGTCCGGATATCCAGGTCAAAGCCGAAGATACGCAAAACGTTTGAGGCATATTATACGCAAGATTGTTTTTTCATCTATTCCAACAAGTGATGATTGCATCGTAGTGGCTCTGTCTAATCTCAATACTTGTCGCAGTATTGTTTTTTGTAAACCTGGGGACAAATCATGGACCTTTATAGAGCTGCCTTCTGATGAACATTTCTTAATTGCAGATATCATACATTTCAAGGACCAATTGTTCTACGCTGTATCCAATTGTGGACGTAATTTATATGCTTATGATCTTGCTGATCATCTTTCTTCTCCAAAGAGATACCTTGTCAAAACTTCTTTTGACCTTAGACCCCTTTCCTCACTTGAAGAAGAAGACACAGAGAGCTCCCTTGAAGAAGACACAAAGAGATGGTGGGCAAGTAGACATTATCTGGTTGAATCATTAGGTGATCTTCTCTGGGTTCGTAGGCTTAGTACTTACAATATCGATGAAACAGATCTGTGTCGTTATCGTGAATTTCCGGGGAAGACAGTTACATTTGAAGTTTATAGACTGGATTTTTCTCGGAATACATGGGAGTGGACTGTAAGCATAAATGAGTCAGATGACCAAGTTTTGTTTTTAGGTGCTAATCAATCTCTCTCTCTCTCGGCTCGGGACTTTCCTAGTTTGGAAGTAGACTGCATATACTTCACGGATGATTCTTGTAAAACACATCATGCATATCCTCCTTATGGGTTCCCTGATTTTGGGCATTTCGAGCTAGGAGAAGATTTTGTTGCATCTAGAGAATTCAAATTTGCGCATCACCCAGAAGGGTTCTGGGTTATGCGCAATTTTCATTAATCTTGTTCGTTGGTCTCCATTGGTTATGTTGTTTAATGACATTTATTTTGCTTTCAACTTATTTTCTAGTTTTCTTTTTGCTCGGGTGGTTTGTTTATGTGTTGCATGTTACTCGTTGTGTCTTAATTAATTATTTTCATACTCCATATTCATTCATTCATCGTTTGGGTTGATTGAATCCAACAATGAGCTTCACCCTCGCTTAGAATCAAGGCTTCTAATTCATTTTCATAATGAAATATTTTATGAAAAAGGTTGAATAATTTATTCTTTTTTAGATAGAGATTGAATTGTTATAGCAGTACATTCTTTCATTCTTACTAATTTTATACCAACTTTAGAGCATGTGAAAGTTTAACTAAATTTTAGCTAGAAAAATTACACTTGTTAATTTGGCTAGTCACTTCCCAATTAAAGCACTACATGCACTTTAAACTCTATAAATATTTTTCTACTTTAATTTATTCTTTCTTTATTCTAATGGTAGTTATCAGGTATTCTTATTGAAATCCATTAGCTTCACTTAGCTTCAATATTTAACCCGGATCCTTGTAAAAATTCCTTTAATTTCCATTAAGAAAGAAAATCGCCTAACCAATAACCCAATCGTACGTAGCGGCGCACCTCGATTTTTTTTGTTTTTTTTAAAAAAATTTCACCAGGCTTCACCCACCCACTTACGTTCATTTGGTGAGGCTCCAATTCCAAGCCAGCAGTCCAATTAAAGAATTAACCATAACAATTAAAATAATCCACCATCCTCTCTCAGATGATGCCATCTGTCTCAATCTTCCCAGATGATGCCAGGTGCATCTCGTTCTCCCCAATTTCAGCCTCTCAATCACACGTCTCTACAAATTTATCTTACAACATCGTTTTCTATATTCGATAGTGATACGAGGTTGCTTGAGAGGCAGAGCGCTATGCGGTGGCGCGAAAGAGTGCCGGAGAGAGAATATAAAAACTTGTGCACTTGTAAATTGTAATATGATAATACAAATTGAATTGTAAAACATTGGACAGTAACAAATATATATAAATTCAATTCTAATCTGAAAAAAAATGCTTTTATTTATTTTTTATACTATAACATCTACCTAAATTCTTCCCATATCTTTTTAAATATCACCATTACTATTGGATGGATGAGTCCCACATATAAGACCTACATAAATTCATAGATCCAATAATAATGGTAATATTTAAAAAGATGAGAAAAGAATTTGAATAGATATTTTAGCATTTTCCATATAAATGCAAATGTAAATATTATCATGTATCAACTTTACATTATGATTATAAAATGAATAATATCTATTTTATTTGAAACGGAGACGATCCTTGTCCGGAGAGGATTTGGGTATAGACAATTAATATTAATATCAATTTTTAATGTTTTAACGCTACAAATTGAATGCTATATATGGATTTTAATGCTATATATATCTTTCTAAACGATTCTAGCGATTTTAAAGAACCAAGCGATATTATGCTATCAATTTTTTGTTCGTTTAACGCTATTGAATTGAAAATGATGCTATTGAATTCATTATAGTTTAATGCTATCAATTTTCAAGTTATTATTGGGTCTATCCAAGAAAATCATACCAAACCCCAACTGTCTATGACATTAATTAATTAAGGACGACAATTTTTTTCTTAGGCATCTTGTGTATAATGTTAATATGTTTGGTATTAAATTTTTACATTTTTAATTATTTTTTACTATAATTGGAGGCCTTAATTTAGAGTATTGAGCATAATTAGAGCCTTGATTATTATTTTTTTAATGGAACAACATGTAGTTAAATGATTTACAAGTTCTACGATGCATTAGCGCAAGCATGGGTTAGATGCTAAACCAATTTATACATGTACAATATCCCTTTTCAATTCTATCGTCTGCTCGGCAAGTTGTCTAATTTGCAAATTATTCACTATAATGCATCTCAACCCTTGGATTTTCCACCTAATAACTCATTGTAAATGAATAACATGAACACAATAATATACATATATAAAAACCCAAGATTCACAGTACGGCTCTTGTTGGGTTTTACACAAAATTAAATTTTATTTCATTAATTCAAATTCCTAGCATTTACTCTTAAAATTAAAAAGAATCATTGAATCAAGACCAAACACAAAACCCTAGCCCCTTAATAAAAAATTGTAGCCGTCCCCCCCCCCCCAACCCCTTATCTCTCTTTTCCCTTCATTTTCTTTCAACTCTCATATTTTCTTACATTCTCTCCAAAAAAACTCAAGAACCCCCTTGTTTTCAAAACAAAATTTGATTATCTCTCTCTACAATTACACACGCCCCCAAGGATCTCAAGATTGAACGAAGTTTTCTCATCGATCCCTACATCCACGCATAATACATGTAACATTACTTTCCAGCAAAAAGAATCACAATTTTAACTGTTAGAGAATTGGAATAGAAATTGTAATTATGATTCATTTTGGGTTTATTGTATGCTTGCTTATGTGTGTGTATATATATATATATTTTCACTTTTCTTTTTCTTGTTCGATCTGATTGACCTATTTCCTTCATGTATATATATATAATATATATAATATATATATATATAATATATATATATATATATTATTATATATATTATATTATATATTATATATATATAAGAGCAGGCAGGCAACCGATCGAACCGTACAGAGTGGTGGTGATCAAGATCGACGATGAATATGGTATTATCCTACCAATATTGTTGTATGAGTGTACTCCCCTCCCCTGTTGCTTCTTCACTTAAAAGCTCTTCTTGCACCAATAAGAAGTCCAGCCTCTGCTTTGGGCGAAAGATGCATGAATGGAGTATTTCTACTGGATCATCATCATCATCACATCCATTGATGATGATACCATCGGATGTGAAGGATGAATTAGATGGCAGGAGCTTGTGCCGTTTCTATGACTACCTAGATGAAAAGGTTGTAAATACGAATATTAAGATCCCTAAAGAGGTTGATGATGCAATATGCGTTGGGTCATCTCATGGCTGGCTGGCTTATATCTCCTGTCTTGACTTCTCCATTTTTCTTTGGAATCCCTTCACTACCTCCTCTCCGCTCATCTCTCTCCCTCCGATTCATACGCTACCGTCCATATCTCTTATACCTCGTGAAGAGGTGGATGAGGAGAACCCCGATGATGTCTTATCGAGATACCAGGGTGATACTTTGCGCTACCAATGGAAAAGTGCATATGATCAATCTGATGATCATGATTTTGGGTTTAAAGTAAAATGGGATTATCCAGCTGATCCAGATGATCAAAGCCTAAGTTTCTATACGAGATCACCAAACCGTTTGCTTCTAAATCTTATACGCAAGATTGTTTTATCATCTGTTCCTACAAGTGATGATTGCATCGTAGTGGCTCTGCCCGGTCTTAGCATTCATCGCAGTATTGCTTTTTGTAAACCTGGGGACAAATCGTGGACCTTTGTAGAGCCGCCACGTACGAAATACTATCACATTGCAGATGTCATACATTTCAAGGACCAATTGTTCTACACCATTACATCTTGTGGACGTACTTTATACGCTTATGATCTTGCTAATGATCTTTCTTCTCCAAAGAGTTACCTTGTCGAAACTTGTTTCAATTTTGAAATATTATCTTCACTTGAACAATGCATGAGGAGCTGGTGCGACGGAAAAAGATATTATTTGGTCGAATCATTAGGTGATCTTTTGTGGGTTCGTAGGCATATTACTAATTGCAAAATGAATGGTGATGGCGAATTTATATTCAACAATTGTTTTCAGGATTTTCTGGACCAAACAACCACGTTTGACGTTTATAGGCTGGATTTCTCTCGGAATACATGGGAATGTATTAAATGCATTGGTGACCAAGTTTTGTTCTTAGGTACTAATCAATCTCTCTCTCTCTCAGCTCGGGACTTTCCCAGTTTGAAAGCAAATTGCATACACTTCACGGATGATTCTTGTGACATACATAAGAAATATCCTCATCTTGGGCGCCAGGGTTATACGGGCCATGATTATGGACACTACGAGCTAGCAGGAGGATATGTATTTGGAGAATTCTGCAGATTTGGTGATGCCAGGATTTTACCACCACCTTTTTGGGTTATGCGCCATTTTCATTAATCTCCTTTAATTCATTATATTGTACGTCTTCTCATTTAAAGATCAAAGGTCTGACCCGAAAAAGATTGTACAACCACTTATCCTTTAATTATACCCTTGATCTCCATTATTTGATCTATATATATATAGTTTTTAATGACCTTTATTTTGTTTCCAACTTATGTTCTAGTTTTCTTTTTGCTCGGTTGAGTTTGTTAATTTATGTGTTGCATGTTATTGATCGTTGTGTCTTAATTCTTTTCATACGTACTCCATGTTCATTCATCTTTGTGAATTCTGTGGAGATAATTTCTTGCGTCTTATCATGTGGTAGCCTTCTTGCCTTTCAATTAATGTTCAAGTTATATTCTTTATTTTGATCAAATTATAACAAATAATTGTTGAGAAAATGAACATTAATTCGTTTCTCTATATCTAATTGTTGCGTGCTAACTTTACTAGATAACTGAATTATAGTTCATGATTAGGTTTTGTTTTTTTTAAAAAAATACCTAGCTCGATCTACTGATTTTAAAAATGCTCAAGCCTAGCTACTCATTCGTATTTTTGAATGTTTTGTGAACGTTTTATGTTTGAGAGATGCTACACATATCCATCTTTTACCCATTTTCATATAAGAGAAGTTCGAATCCACCATTGAATTATGAGACTACATGTGTGGTCTCATTTATTTAATGGTAGATTTGCACATCTTTTTATATGGAGATAAGAAAGAAAATGAAAACAATCATTTCTTTTTGTGTTTTGGATTGTTTGATTATACTTTCATTTTGAAATGAGAAAACAAAAGAAAGAAAGAAAAAATGTTACCAAACAAAGCTAAAATCGGTTATAAAATTATGAAACACAAATTTTGTTATAATTTATTTTAATATTTTCCTTTATTTGTTATGTTTAATGTTTTGCACTTTGATTATGGATTTTGCACTCATAGTCATGAGTGGTTAATATTTTAGCTAGGCTATGGGTGAAGCCTAACATTTTTATTATGTGTTCTTGAGACTATTTATGATGTTTTTCATAGATTAGTGATCGAATGATGAGAACGATTTTAATTTGAAAAAGATTTCATGTTGACAAGTTTTTGATTCGTTATGATTTTGTTAATATCAAATGTTTACTTTGTTTGATTTGTTATGATTTGAATTTATAGGAAATGCTTAATCTTTCTTAACATGTCATTCAAATCAAATTTTTAATCAAACTCATACTCATTCAACTTTATTTTTATTTAGTGTCGGATTGTTTAATCTTTAGATTATGAGAGTTGATTCTCTACCTAGTTGAATTAAAGATGTCTCAAGAATATGTAAAAGATTGCTAGGTGAATCCTTAAGCCCTAGTGCTTTTTCCATTAATTTTCCTTATCTCTATTTTACTTAATTTAATCTCCCCATTGCTCCACTTTTTAGTGGAAAACAACAACCAAGTCATTTTATTTTTTTGCACGATATAAATTTTATTTGAATATCTACCATTTTTTATTTATTTATTTATTTTAGTGCCCCTCACTGTCATTATAATTTATCTTTCATTAATTAATAGAATTTCTCGTTCGTTTTTTTTTTTAAAAAAAAAAAAATCTAAGCAATTCAACCATAACATACACTAAACTAAAATTAGAAAAGGAGGAGACCCAACAAATATTCCAAGAATAATCTATATAGTGTAAGAAATTAAAATTGTAAATAAAATGGGAAACAAATCTAAATAGACCGATCCCATAGTTCTTTGACTCAAATGTTAAGGAAAAGGCCACCAAGATTGTGGTATGTGATGCAATTCAATTATTTAACCGCTTAAAAATTTAAAAATGGTGCAATATTGGCAATGACTGCGATGTAGTGATCGATGAAAATCACATTTCTTGCATCCATTTATAGTGGAGTATATTTTTGAACAACTCCATACATGCAAAAGAGAGAATCATTCCCACTTTATTTATTTAATTTTTTTTTTTTAAGTCATTCCCACTTTATTTAGGAAGGGTGTGTATAACAATTTCGATCCTCTATTAGGGTAAAATGTAAGAATAACTTTTGAATATGATTTTAGGGTAAGTGCAGGCTTGATCTTGTATGATTATATGTTAGAGAATGGATCAATGAATGAATTGAATAATTAAATTTTTAAAGACTTTTCAACAAATGAAATAATTGGTTTAATGGAAAGATCGATTAACAGGTTAATAATTGATGGGTATAAGTTTGAATCTCCCCAAGACAAAATTTTTAATAATGTAACTAAATTCCAAAAATGCAAAAATTTTAACAAAAAACCCTAGCCGCCACTTACCCACACAAATTTTAAATTTCGAAAATGTTCAACTCCTTTCCATGTCACACAACAACACAAGAGTAAAACAATCTCAACCCTCAGATTTACCACCTAATAACTCATTATAAATGAATAACATGAACACAACAATATGCATATATAAAAACCCAAGATACTAGAAACAGCCAATGCACATACTTCTTTTTGGTTTTACACAAAATTAAATTTTATTTCATTAATTCAAATTCCTAGCATTTACTCCTAAAATTAAAAAGAATCAAGACAAACCCAAAACCCTAGCCCCTTTGAGCCGTCCCCCTCTCTCTCTCTTTTCCCTTCATTTTCTTTCAACTCTCATATTTTCTTACATTCTTTCCAAAAAAAGCTCAAGAACCCCCCTTTGTTTTCAAGACAAAATTTCGACTCTCGTGCTCTACCAATCTACATATATAGCCTCAAGGATTTCAAGATTGGAGTTTTCTCATCCCTAAATACCCCAAGAATAACCTATATAGTGCAAGAAATAAAAATTATAAATAAAATGGGAAACAGATCTAAATAGACCGATCCCATAGTTCTTTGACCCAAACGTTAAGGAAAAGGCCGCCAAGATTGCGGTATGTGATGCAATTCAATTATCTAACTGCTTAAAAATTTGAAAATGGTGCATTGGCAATGACTACGATGAGGCAATTGATGAAGATTACGTTTCCTGCATTCATTGATAGTGCAGTATATTTTAGAACAACTCCATACAAAAAAGAGAATCATTTCCACTTTATTTAGGAAGGGGGTGTGTATAACAATTTTGATCCTTTGTTAGGGTAAAACGTAAGAATTGCTTTTGAATATGATTTTAGGGTAAGTGCAAGCTTGGTCTTGTATGATTATGTTAGAGAACGGATCATTGAATGAATTGAATAATTAAATTTTTAAAGAATTTTCAACAATTGACATAATTGGTTTAATGGAAAGATTAACACGTTAATAATATGGGTATGGTAAAGTTTGAATTTCCCCAGGACAAAATTTTTAATAACTTAACTAAATTCCAAAAATGCAAAAATTTTAACAAAAAACCCTAGCCGCCACTCACCCAATGTGCTCCACAAATTTTAAATTTCGAAACTTGTAATCAAAAGAAAAAAAAAAAAAAAAAAAAAAAAAAAAAAAAAAAAAAAAAAAAAAAAAAACATGAATGCAAGCCTTGTCCCAAAATTAGGCCTTAGGTGGTAAAACCCAAGATTCTAGAAACAACTAAACACCAAGCTTCTTTTTGGGTTTTTACACAAAATTAAACTTTATTTGATTAATTCAAATCCTAGCATTTACTCCTAAAATTAAAAAGAATCAAAGAATCAAGACAAACACAAAACACTAGCCCCTTTGTAGCCGTCACCCCCTCCCCCCAGCCTCTCTCTCTCTCTCTCTCTCTCTCTCTCATCTCTCTCTTTTCCTTCAATTTTTCTTTCAACTCCCATATTTTACTTACATTCTCTCCAAAAAAAAAAAAAAAACTCAAGAACCCCCTTTTGTTTTCAAGACAAAATTTCGACTCTCGCTCTCTACCAATCTACATAGCCTCAAGTATTTCAAGATTGAAGTTTTCTCATCCCTAAATCACTCACACGTAAGTATTTTATTTTCTTGTTCTCTTTGAATCTTTTGTGCAAAGTACATACTAGTGAAATTGTGTAGTCACACGTACAATGTAAAATATATATGTCATATTTTTTTTTTATACCAAATATGCTATTATTCGATTTCTTGAACCTTTTTCGTCTCTACACATCACACAAATATACATGATTTTTTTTTTCTTAGAATACCACGCATAATATTTCCATATTGTAACGTTACTTTCCAGCAAAAAGAATGACAATTTCAACGTACTGTTAGAGAATTGGGATTGAAATTGTAATTATGATTCATTTGTGCATATTTTTTATTTTTTATATATGCTGATCATGATGATGTGTATATACATTTCACTTTTCATTTTTATTTACCTTTTCTTGCTCTGATTGATCTGTTTTCTTCATATATTGCAGTGTGGTGCAGATGATGAATATGGTATTATCCTACCAATATTGTTGTATGCCGCCCATGACTACGGGTAATTCACTCTGCCGTGTTGCTTCACTTAGGTCTTGTACCAAGAAGACCAACCTCTGCTTTTCTACTCCGTTGCTTCTTGGGCGAAAGATGTCTTGTATTAATATTAGATCATCATCATCATCATCATCATCACATCCATTGATGATGATGATACCATGGATACCATCGGATGTGAAGGACGAAGATGGCACGAGTTTGTGTCGTTTCTATGACTACGTAAACGAAAAGTTTGTAAATACGAATACTAAGATCCCTGATGAGGTTAATAATGCAATATGTCTTGGGTCATCTCTTGGCTGGCTGGCTTATGCCTCTCCTCGCGACTGCTCCGTTTTTCTTTGGAGTCCCTTCACGACATCTCCACTCATCTCGCTTCCTCCCATTCATACACTACCATTCATAACGGTTATACCTTGTGAAGAGATAGATGAAGATATATTAAGTACAGATATTAATGAGCAGTCTAGGTATGGAGATCATTTTTTCCCCGATTTTGGGTTCAAAGTAGAATGTCAATATCCAGATCCAAGCCATGCATACTATACCAGGACACCAAAAGGTATGAGTTATGAGATTATATCCAAGTTTGTTTTCACATCTGTTCCAACAAGTGATGATTGCATCGTTGTGGCTTTCTCTACTCTTATTTATTATCAAGGTATTTTTTTTTGTAAACCTGGCGACAAGTCATGGACCTATGTAGACCCGCCGCATAAGAAAACTTACCGCACTGGAAATATTATACATTTCAAGGATCAATTGTTCTACACCTTGAATCATTGTGGCACTACTTTAATTGCTTACGATCTTGCTGATCTTTCTTCTCCAAAGACTTACCTTCTCGAACCTTCTTTCGAAGTTGAACCCTCACTTTACGGCTTATTTTATCTGGTGGAATCATTAGGTGATATTTTCTTGGTTTGTAGGACTGTTGACGAATTACCGATCGAGACATTTGATGTTTATAGGCTGGATTTCTCTCGGAATACATGGGAGTGTGCTAAATGCATAGGTGACCAAGTTTTGTTTTTCGATAATAACCAATCTCTCTCTCTTTCAGTTCGTGACTTTCCCAGTTTAAAAGCAAACTGCATATACTTCTCGGATTATCCTTATGAAGGGAGCCATGATTTTGGGCATTATGAGCTAGGAGGATCTGTAGTTGGACACGTCCGCAGAATTGTTTTGGGCAAAGTTTTTCTACCACCTTGGGTTATGCGCCATTTTCATTAATCTCGTTTATTATATTGTCTTCGATCTCATTTAAAGATCAAAGGGCTGCCCCGAAAAATATTCTATTGTTTAATGACATTTATTTTGCTTTCAACTTATGTTCTAGTTTTCTTTTTGCTCGAGTGTTTTGTTTATGTGTTGCATGTTACTTGTTGTGTCTTAATTATTTTCATACTCCATATTCGTTCATCGTTTGAGTTGAATCCAACAACGAACTTCACCATTGCGTAGAGTCAAGGCTTCTAATTTCATTTTCACGATGGTGAATTCTGTGGAGATTTCTTGCGTCTTATGTGGTGGCCTTCTTGCCTTTTTTTCAGTACGTCTTTCAATTAATTTTCAAGTTATATTCTTTTGATCAAATTATAACAAATAACTGTTGATAAAATGAACAATAATGGATATATATGTGCATATATGTTCGTTTCTCTAGATCTAATTGTTGTGTTCTGACTTTACTAGCTAGATGACTAGGTTTTAGTTCATGATTAGGTTCTGTTTTTAACTGATTTTAAAAATACCTAGCTCTACTTGGATTTTATTGAAGTTTGTTTCAAGTGCAAGTATTGTTGCCATGGTGCTTGCACTTAATTTTCTTATGGTAGGTTTGTGGGGTAGGAATATTTTCTTAGTGTTTGCCTACCAAGTTTATTACTTTCAATAGCCTACATTTGAGGTTGCAATCTTTTTAACGCATCACTTATCACCAAAGGTAAATAATATGTTCAAGATTAGTTCATCTATCTTTCAAACCTACTCGAGTTTGTTCACAAATTATTCAATTAACTTATTCTTTTATATATAAAGTAAATATCGTTATTGCTTAATTTTTTTATTTGTAAATACATATTAATTATTATTAAAATTTTATTATTTGAAAAAATTAGATAAATTAATTCAAATCTTAAACAATCGAATCTTGAGTCTATATGTTTGTTTTGTAGTATGCATATACTTTCATGACAGACAAACACAAATATATTTATTTCAAGACTCACAATTACAATAATTCAACCCCTATCTTTAAAAATGATATAATAAAAAAAGTTTAATTTTGTGTTCACAATCAAATTATTTATTAAATAAATCAAAACTAAATCGAGTCAATCTGAACCAATTAGATCCTTATTGGAGAAGGCGATAATCTTGGTGGGCTTTGTGTGGATCCAAGGAAGGGCGACAGAACATGCCCCCCCATCGAGGGAAGTAGATGAGGCTAATTGGGAGAGTACAGATAAGCATCATGAGGCCCATAAGAGAGATGCTTGTTTGAGTCGAGAATTTAGAGCCGGTAAACAACAAGAGCTGCGTCACCACTGCCCCCACTGTCCCTCCACTCCCTGTCATCCCTGATATCACTCCTAATGACCTGCAAAACCCCACATTTTTTGTCGTCATCTTAAACTAACGGTCAAAAGTTAAAACAACTTACCGAAAAAAGTTGGAACTAAAAATGCCGTTCGGCCAGAAGACAAAAGAGAAAGCTTGAAAATTAGTCTACAATGTTGGAAGATATTTTCTAAAAGTATTTTAAAAAGTCTTTTGATACAACATAAACATAAAAATAATTTTTATATTTTTATAAAAAAATATATATACGTCCATCCTTTACTCATTTCTTACCAATTTTTATACATTGAGTTTTTCAAATTTATCATTAAATTGAAAAAACTTACATAAATTTAAAAATTAGATGAGTAAAAGATGGATAAGAGATGGATGTTAGGATGTGTAACATTACTTTTTTATAAGTATTTTTTGAGGAAAATTTCAATTAAACTTTCCAAAGTTTAGACCGTTTTGATATGTCCCTTAAACTTTATTTTCTCTCAATTTGGTATTTTGAATACCTAACTGTTTTCACTTTACTTTATTTCATCAAAATTCAACATTAAATTTTGTCAAATTTTTTAAATATTCATCTATTTTTTTTAAAAAAAAATTATAAAAAAATTTAAAATGAAAAGTATTTTAAAATTTTTTACACTGAAAATCTTAATGGAAGGGTATAAGTAATAGACACTAAAAATTTAGAATACTAAAATGAGAAAATAAAATTTTAAAACGGCCTAAAATTTGAAGGTTTAACTAAAGTTTCTCAAATTTTTTATTTTGAGCAATTTATTAATATATTTTTCTATTTTTATGTTTTAAATTATTTGTTGATATATTTATAAAACATAAAATAAAAACTGAAAACAAACACACAAACGGAAAGTATTATTATTATTATTATTTTTTAAAGTAAGGGAAGATGGCATTGATTAATACAAAACAAATTAAACACCCACAAACAAACAAAACAGTTGATGGCTCTGTGTCACTGATATAAAGTATGGAAATGGGGCCCTAGAGAACAATGACTCATGAACTGCTATCATCAAAGCTATTGATACGTGGACACTATGCATAGTACCTACTATCACAGTCCGGAGAAGTCTCTAGGTTTTCTCATTAGTTACGTAAGATACTTTATTATTATTTATTTTTTTGTAATTAGATACTTTATTCTAAGTTGAGTGAGACCTTTAAGAAAATGTAGTACTATTTTTGCAACCATCACATAATGACAAACTGTCGTGTGTCATTCTTTATTTTTTTTTTTTTAACATATCAAATTAAAAGTCTTATTAAAAAAAAATAATAGACTATTAGATTGCAGCGCCGCCGCACGTCTGCATAATACGATAAAAGTATAATATTTTATTCTAATATTATTATATATTACATCAATATCTCACAAGTATTTTATAGTAATTATGTAATATATTGTAGTAAGGTTTAGATCGGTTCTTATTAAAAAAAATATCCAATTAGACTTTGACACATCACCATAATAAAATAAAGAGTAATATTATTTGGTGATTTATTATATGATTGTCATCTGATTAAAATGAGATAAATGACGGATTCTTGCTTCTCTACGTTATTTTAACGGTCATATAATAGTTTAATAAAATTTATTTTTCTAAAATAAAAATGAAATAAAAGCGTGGTATTGAGCTAGAACATAACTAATGGATTAATTATCTTAATTTTGTAATAGCAAACAGCAAACTTACCTTTTGGAAACAAAAGGAACCACACCGAAGGCGAGGCCACTGGCGGCTTGAACAAACACAGAGAAACAACACATCACAACTATGGAACCCCACAGCGAGTTGACTCGTCCGAGCAACACACAGAGCAACCCAGCCACTGTCTGCACCACCCACAAGCCCCACAGCCTCCCTCTCATTCCAAACCTCTTCCCCATCTCGTCGGAGACCAACCCTCCCGTCGGCCGTGAAAAGAAATTCGCCATTCCAAAGCACGCCGCTACAGTCCCAGCCAGCTCAAGATTCAAATCAAACCTCTCGTAGAAATACTGCGCTATAATATTGTCAGTTGTCAGCTCCACTCCGAAACTGTACCCGTATGTCAAAGCCAAAATCCACCCTCTGTAATTCCTAAGCCCATTGCAGAGGATTTTGAAGAAATTCTCTTTCAGGGTCGTGCGGGAACGTTTGTATTTCCCGGAAGGTAGGTCTTGGCCGTAAGCCAAGACCATTATCGCCGTAACGACTTGGAAAATCGCGGGGACGATAAACGCAGCGCGCCAAGCAGTGGAAGACGGTACGTTGAAGGACATGATGAGAGCGTATATGAGCGGCATGACCAACTGGGTTACGCCCGAGCCCATGTTGGCCCACCCGGCTGCGACGCCGTTTGCGAGCCCAACAACGCAGCCAGAGAACATGGAGCTCATCCAGAACTGGTTGGCAACGAAGTTCGCCAGCGAGAAGCCTACAAGAAAGCGGACGAGAATGAAGGAGCTTGGCGTCGAGATTAGACACATTGAGAGTATAAAAGGCGCGGTGAGGAGAGAGAGCGTGGCGGAGGCGACTCGAGGGCCCACGAGGTCGCATACGGGTCCCATGGCGAGGCGAGAGAAGATCGAGCCGGCGAAGGAGGCTATGCCGCCGTAGCTAATATCGGAGTCGGAGAGGTTGAGGTCCACGCGGATGACGGCGACGAGAGGAGGGATGGAGAAGGTGGAGAAGAAGCATGCGAAAAGAGAGAGCCATGCAAGGTGGAAGGCTCGCATGTGGGGTGGGGCTATTGAGAAAGGTCGGAATTCGGTGGCCTTTTGGTCTGCAGGATCGACGGGTAAAGAGAAGGAAACCTCTGCTTTTGTGGGTTGAGCTTCCATTGAAGATCGAAGATCTGGAAACTGGCTGTATCAGAGCGTTAACAATTTGGATATATATTATCTCAAGCGGTAAAACAAATTCAACAGCAAGCAAAAGTCATTCAAAACAATGACCTTGTAATAAACTGTTGTAATAGTTCAAGCAAAAAAAATTATGGTTTATTAATTTTTCTTAATTCACTAATTATGAATTGTCATATTAATTTTTAAATGAATTTGTAATAAAAAATTGGTCTATAACCTTTTTTTATAACTTCCAATGTCAACATCAACCTTTGATTAGAAGGTATTGTAATTTTTCTGTAGTAGTGATCGATGTAACTCCAATTACTGTATATCAATAAATTATAAAAAAATTATAAGTCTAACATTTACTCTCAATTTAAAATGAATGATCGAGATTTAAAAAATACTTTATTGTTTAATATCTTAAAAAATTGTAAAAGATTGATTTTAGTAAAGTGATTTGTTTATTTTCCAGCCCACATGAATTTATTTATCAGAAAACCAAAATCAGACTAATTTATTAGCCAAAAAGTCGAACAATATTTACCAATTTAATAAATTTTCCTTTTATCATGATATATACAATAATGAAGATTAGACTACACCCGGCCGCCCCCGTTCTGAAAATAAAATCTAGGGGTGATTACTCCCACGACATGAAAAGTGCCTTCAAAGGCTTATTTGCTATTAACCCAAGAAAAAGTTTCGGGGCCTACGTAGAATCATGCGTTTCTCTACTAAAGAATGTTACCAACCAAGGCTTGGTCTCGGAAGGAAGTGTTATTCATGGGCATTTGATCAAGATGGGTATTTCCTCAGAAAGATACATTGCCGTGAAACTTCTCACAATGTACCTTAACTGCGCAAGTTCTGGTGAAGCTCATGAGATTGTGAAGGAGTTTAATGGGTTTGATCTTGTGGTGGATAATTGCTTGATTAGTGCTAACATTAAGTGGGGAAATCTTGACGGAGCTCGCCGGTTATTTGAACAAATGCCTGAGAGAAACGAAGTCTCGTGGACAGCACTGATATCGGGTCTTATGAAATATGGAAGAGTGGAAGAATCAATGTGGTACTTCGAGAGGAACCCATTTCAGAATGTGGTTTCATGGACTGCGGCTATTAGTGGGTTTGTGCAAAATGGGTTTAACATTGAAGCTCTGAAGCTTTTCATGAAGCTGCTTGAATCTGGGGTCAAGCCCAATGATGTTACAGTTACCTCTGTTATTAGAGCTTGTACAGGCTCAGGTGAATTTGGTTTAGGAACGAGTGTTGTGGGGTTGGTTATCAAAGAGGGCTTTGAACACAATTTATCGGTTTCTAATTCTTTAATTACATTAAGCTTAAGGATGGGCGAGATTGCTTTGGCTAGGAGAGTATTTGATGGGATGGTAAAACGAGATGTTGTTTCTTGGACTGCAATCCTAGACACGTATGTTGAGATGGGGGACTTGGGAGAAGCACGTCGAGTGTTTGACGAGATGCCTGTAAGAAATGAGGTTTCTTGGAGTGCAATGATTGCAAGGTACAGTCAGAGTGGTTCTGCTGAAGAAGCATTGAAACTCTTCTGTCAGATGGTTCAACAAGGGTTTAACGCAAATATCTCTTGTTTTTCCAGTGTTTTTAGTGCATTGGCCAGCCTAAAGGCTTTTAGAGCAGGGATGAATATCCATGCACATGTTCTCAAAATTGGGATTGTGGAAGATGTCTTCATCAGTAGTTCTCTAATTGACTTCTACTGTAAATGTGGAAAAACTAAAGATGGGCGTTTGGTGTTTGACTCAAATTTGAAGAAGAACGTGGTTTCATGGAACTCTATGATTGGTGGGTATAGTCTGAATAGACAGATGGAAGAAGCTAAGGTGTTGTTTAACAACATGCCTGTCCGAAATAATGTCTCATGGAACACTATGATTTTGGGTTACACAGAAAATAAACAATTTGATAAGGTATTTGAAGCACTCCACGAGATGCTTTTGTCAGGGGAAATCCCAAATAAGTCCACCTTCTCAACTGTGCTTTGTGCTTGTGCGAGCATAGCCTCATTAGAGAAAGGCAAGATCCTTCATGGGAAAACCATTAAACTTGAAATTCAACTTGACATTTTTGTGGGTACTGCCCTGACTGATATGTATGCCAAATCTGGGGATATTCAAAGCTCCAAGAAGGTCTTTGATAGAATGCCCGAGAAAAATGAAATCTCTTGGACTGTGATGATTCAAGGGCTTGCAGAAAATGGTTTTTCTGAGGAATCTCTTGTTCTGTTTGAAGAAATGGGAAGAACCTCACCTGTTGCTCCCAACGAGCTCATGCTTTCTTCAATTCTTTTTGCTTGTTCTCACTCTGGTTTAGTCGATAAAGGACTTAGATACTTCTATTCAATGGAAACAGTATATGGCATAAAGCCAAAGGGAAGACACTACACCTGCATGGTGGATATGCTGTCTCGATCTGGACTCCTCTTTGAAGCTGAAGAATTTATTAAAAGCATGCCATTTCAGCCTGAAATTAATACTTGGGTAGCTCTATTGAGTGGTTGTACTGTATATAAAAATGAAGAGATTGCAGATAGGACAGCCAGGAAGCTCTGGGAATTAGAAGAGAGCTCTGCAGGTTATGCATTGTTGTCAAATATCTATGCTTTATCTGGTAGATGGACAGATGTCATGAATATACGGAAGTTGATGAGGGAGAAGGGGTTGAAGAAGAGTGATGGCTGTAGTTGGGTTGAGCTGAATAATCAAGTCCATTGTTTTAACTCAGAAGATGGAACTCACTCTCAATCAGTTGAAATTCATGAACTTTTAGAACTATTAAGATCTGAAATGCTGGTCCACAGGAAGTCCTTTTTTCAAGCTGATCATTTTTAGTAAGATGCAAAGGAGGAGCTGGATCTCAAGAATATGCATGCTGCCACTGTGGTGAATTGCAACCCATGAACAGAAGCCTGGAGTAGGCAGTTATATATGGATGGCTTGCAAGGTACAATATAACCATGTAGCAGAAAATCTAATTTATTTTTTTAAAGAATTAATAAGAGTTTAGAGTATCTCTGACCTTTCCATCATATATCGTCCTAGGGTGTTCTGCCAATAAATGAAGACCTCCAGCGAAGAGATTGCTTCTGGAAACAAGGCAGTGGTTTTTCAGTTTTTCCTTTGAAGTGTTTCTGCTCGCTTAAATTCACATGAAAATCTTGCAGTGCTATTATGTGTAATGGTGGACCAGAAATCGAGCTTTTATACTATGTTACTTTGACAAGAGCATGGGCCAGTTAAGTTTTTGTATGGTTCATGAGCCACCCCGGACCACCGTCGAACCACCACCAGGCCAACATCAGCCACCGTCGGAATTAGCAACCTTTCAGCACCATGTAAGTAAATTACCTCAAAACCCCGACAATAAATTAAAAGTATTGTTTTTACAAAACTAACAAATCTTTATAAACGAAGGTCGGGTACTCTTTGTAAGAAACTCGGGAATTTATATTTCCTTATATATGACGGGTATTGGTTAGTTTTAATATTTGTCAACAATTATGAATCTTATAACTCACCTGCGAAAAATATGTTTCATGAAAATTGTGAAAGAATTATGGATCATTTATAATGTGAAAGAAGCATGTGAAATGTCTTGTAACGAACTTATGGTGAGGACAACGATGGTTATTGAAAGGGGGCAAAAAGTGGTAAAATTAAAGGATGATGACAGTAGTTATATTGGGTTTGTCCAAATAATAATAAGGGGAAACTTTAAATAGCCTTTTTAAATTTTTAATCTTTTTGACATATTTATAATTTTTAAAAGCTCTCACTTTGGTATTCTGAACTTTTAATGTCTATCACTTAACCTCCTTTCATCAGGATTTACCATTAAATTCTGTCAAAATTTCTAAAATATCTATGTATTTTTTTTTTTAAAAAAAAATTATTAAAAATCTAAAAAAAATGGGTATTTTAAAAATTTTGGCACCATTTCGTTAGGATTTTTCGTTAAATTCTAACGGAGGGAGGTAAGTGATAAATATTAGAGTTTAGGGTATCAAAGTGAGAATTTTTAAAGATTAAAAGGGATAATTCAAAAAGAATGAAAGTTCAAAAATAACTGTATGAAATTTTCCCTAATAATAATGGTAGCGGTAACTATCAAGAATTGTGAATTAATAGCTATAACTATCGGAAATAGTATCTACCACAGAGAGCAAAAACAATGATAGCGATATATTGGGATAGCAGTAGGAATAGCTATTAGGTAGCGAGATTTATGATAGTGCGGTATACTGACGAGTGCAAATTAGCGATATCAATAGCCACCGAGGAGTGCAAAAACTATATTTTAAGTTGTTTTATCACATATAAGTTAATCTTATGCTTGGTAATTAATATGCGTCTTATTCTAAATTTCACAAAGGTAATCGCAATAATTGATCGCTAAGAAAATTTCACATTTTAGTTATACAAGCCAAAGCTTGGCTAAAACTTTACAAAAATAATTTGGATTCAATATTAAGTATGGGCTTTCTAAGACTTGAAGGCAAATACTTTTTTGGTCAGGCCATTTAATTAAACTTTGCCGTAAAAGTACTTTTATTTTTTTATTTTTTATGTTAGGGTGCGTTTGAGATTGCGATTTCGTAGATAATAATTGCGGTTTTAAACCAAATTGCAAAAACTAAAATATTTGGGAACTGAGATTTTAAAAAATTGCGATTTGAAAACGCAGAAAATCTGTGATTTCAAATTGCAGGTAATGAGGTGTTTTTTTGAAAAAACAGAATTTTAAAGGCCAATGGTAGTCATGGTTAGTAATCAAGGGACTTAAAGGTCCTTGGTTCTAGCCATGGGGGACGCGTCTAGCCCCTTTGGGGGAATGGAACAAAGCCTTGAGGGTGTACGGACCCAAAGAGGACAATACGAGTAATGGAAGATAGCCGCCTTACAGGGTCCGGGTCTTCACACTTTATACCCACCTTTAGAAGGTCCTGAGTAGCCAAGAGACTTTTCCATACATAAGATGGTCTACGACCCAACTGTGCTATAAGGATTGTACCCTAAGGATAATACTTAGCCTTGAAGATTCTTGCTACTAGAGATTCCAGATTTTGGAGAATTCGCCAACACTGCTTTGCTAGTAAGGCTTTATTAAAACTTTTCAGGTCCCAAAAGCCCATACCATCGTGACTCTTCGCGACACCCATTCTTTTCCACTTAATCCAATGAATAGAGCGTTCTTGTACATGGTGACTCCACCAGTACCGTTGTAGCATAGCATTTATCTCGTGGAGGAGAGACTTAGGCAGCTTAAACACACTCATCATGTATGTAGGGATGGCTTGAGCCACAACCTTCAAAAGAATTTCCTTGCCAGCCTGAGAGAGAAATTTATTCTTCCAACCGCTAATTTGGGCCCAAATACGATATTTCAAAGACGAAAACACCCTTCGTCGGGATTGCCCTACAATTGCAGGCAAACCCAGATACTTCTCCACACAGTTAGTAGCCTGTACTCCTGAAGCTTGCAAAATCTGTCCTCGGTCAGAATCTGGGGTATTAAAACTGAAGAAGATGGATGTTTTCTCGAGGTTCAACCGTTGCTCAGAAGCTTGCTCATAAGTTCTCAATATTTGTCGTAACCGAGACCACTCCATAGAATTAGCCTTGCAAAATAACAGGCTATCATCTGCAAAGAAGAGGTGACTGAGTCGAACCTTACCATGGGCAATGGGATTAACTTATGAGGTCCGCTTCGTGAAAATATAAAAACACTTCATAAAAGTTAAAAGTTTTAGATTATGTTTGGAACGTGAAATGATTATTTCATTAAAAATAAAAGGTGGTGGAATAAGAATGACTATTTAAAGTGTTAGAGTCTTATTATATATTCTAACACTAAGCTATTCTATTCAACCTTCTTTTATTCATAATAAAAATTATTCATTTTTTTTAATGTAATAGTCATTTTACGTACCAAAATTACCCTTAGACTTTGTTTTGTTGGTATCCATAGTAGCATAGGTCCACCTTTGTTACAGTCAAGCTTTGCTCACTATTCGCTTGACTGTTTCTATGAGAGTTTCTAATTTTATCTTAGAAGGGGATGTTTTTTTTGTGATTTTAGCTATAAATCAGCCCCCTCTTTTCTCTTCTTGAATTTTGCTATTGTAATTTCCGACATTAATTTAGATTTAGTTTCCTTTCATAGCTAGAATGCTTTGAAAGTTTCTAGATGTGCCAACTATCGTGCACATTTTTTTAGCTAAGTGGTCGCTTTCCATCATGTGTACGGAAGCATTCTCCATTCTTTTTTCCCTACAGATCAAGAGTGAGAATGATCCTCTTTTGTAGCCCTTTCCAGTCTCAATTAGGGAAAAAAAAATCTAATTAAAAGTAATTATTATATGTAGTAAAATTTTCACATAAAATATTTATAATTAAAAGTTTTTCCTTTTCAGGAATTGAACAATGAGTTGTTGGAAATTAGTGAAATTTGAGAATAAGAGAAGAATTCGAATTTGAATAAGAGTAGAATAAAGAAATATAGAGAAAAAATGAAAACTTATAAAGAGAGAAGTTTGTAATTGAATAAAATATTTAGAAACTTTTCATATTCTTAACATTTAATTTTTGTTTCTTTCCATTTTATTATGAACATTGGATTCTAATCATTTGACTCCAATAATAAATGCCATATTTTTTAACGTTGCACTTGGAAAGAAGCTATTATTTGATTATTTATTTAATGTTATAAATTTTACCATAATTTGGGGCCTTAATTCAAGAATATTAATTATAATTACTTATTACCATCATTATTAGTTAATTACGTATGGACAAAAGTTACTATTAATTACTTATTTATATTTTATCATAATTTGAGGCCTTAAATTCCTTAATTAGAGAATATTGACTATAATTAGGGCTTAATTTTTTTTAATAGAAAAATTTTCATTAATTTTTTTTTTGAGGACTTATTAATTGGGGGTCGTTAGGTGGCCGCCTAATCCGCCTAAAGGTTGAGCAAACCCTAGGTATGTGATGCAATTCGATTAAATATGGTGCATTGGCAATGATTGCGATGTGGCGATCGATGTAGATCACACTTTTTGCATCAATTGATAATGGAGTATATTTCAGAAGGATAGAAATTAGCTACAAACCGGTTTGTAGCTAATTTCTGTCCATTTCAGAATAACTCCATATAAAAGAAAGAATTATGCCCACTTTATTTATTTATTTATTTATTGTTGAAGTCATTCCCACTTTATTTAGGAAGGGGTGTGTATAACAATTTCAATCCTCTATTATGGTAAAATATAAGAATAGATTTTGAATACGATTTTAGGGCAGGTGCAGGTCGTGAATGAATTGAATAATTAGATTTTTAAGGACTTTTCAACAAATGACATAATTGGTTTAATGGAAAGATAACACGTTAATAATTGATGGGTATAAGTTTGAATCTCCCCAAGACAAAATTTTTAATAACTTAACTAAATTCCAAAAATGCAAAAATTTTAACAAAAAACCCTAGCCGCCACTTACCCAATGTGCTACACAAATTTTAAATTTCGAAACTTGTAATCAAAAAGAAAATTATATTTTATATCATTAATTCAAATTCCTAGCATTTACTCCTAAAATTAAAAAGAATCAAGGCAAACACAAAACCCTAGCCACTCAATTTGTAGCCGTCCCCCTCTCTCTCTCTTTTCGCTTCATTTTCTTTCAACTCCCATATTTTCTTACATTCTCTCAAAAAAAAAAAAAAAAAAAACACAAGAACCCCCCTTTGTTTTCAAGACAAAATTTCGACTCTCGCTCTTTACCAATCTACATAGCCTCAAGGATTTCAAGATTGAAGTTTTCTCATCCCTAAATCCACTCACACGTAATTAGTATTTAATTTTCTTGTTCTCTTTGAATCTTTTGTGCAAACATACTCATGAAATTGTGTAGTCACGTGTACAATGTAAAATACGTCATATTTTCTCATACGTAACAAACATGCTATTATTCGATTTATTGAACCTTCTTCGTCTCGATCTACACATCACACGTATATACATGACTTTTTTTTTCTTACAATACCACGCATAATATATACATATTGTAACGTTACTTTCCAGCAAAAAGAATCACAATTTCAACTGTTAGAGAATTGGAATAGAAATTGTAATTATATATGATTCATTTGTGCATATTTTATTTGCTGATTATTTTTTATTTTTTATATATGCTGATGATGTTTATTTTTTTATTTTTTATATCTTGTTCTGATTGATCCGTTTCCTCCATATATAGCAGAGTGGTGAAGATGATGAATATGGTATTATCCTACCAATATTGTTGTATGGCGCCCATGACTACGGGTAATTCACTCTCCCGTGTTGCTACACCCAGGTCTTGTACCAAGAAGACCAACCTTTGCTTTTCTACTCCATTGCTTCTTGGGCGAAGGATGCCTTGTATTAATATTAGATCATCATCATCATCACATCCATTGATGATGGTGATATCATTGGATGCGAAGGACGAAGATGGCACGAGTTTGTGCCGTTTCTATGACTACGTAAACGAAAAGTTTGTAAATACGAATACTAAGATCCCTGATGAGGTTGATGATGCAATACGTCTTGGGTCATCTCTTGGCTGGCTGGCTTATGCCTCTCCTCGCGACTGCTCCGTTTTTCTTTGGAGTCCCTTCACGACCTCTCCACTCATCTCGCTTCCTCCCATTCATACACTACCATTCATAAAGGTTATACCTTGTGAAGAGATAGATGAAGAGCAATTAAGTACAGATATTGAATCTAGTGATAACGATGATTTTTTCCCTGATTTCGGGTTCAAAGTAGAATGTGTATATCCATATCCAAGCCATATATACCATACCATGACACCAAAAGGTATGAGTAATGAGATTATAAACAAGTTTGTTTTGACATCTGTTCCAACAAGTGATGATTGCATCGTTGTGGCTTTCTCTACTAGTATTTATTATCAAGGTATTTTTTTTTGTAAACCTGGCGACAAGTCATGGACCTACATGGAGCCACCGCATAAGAAAATTTACCGCACTGGAAGTATTATACATTTCAAGGATCAATTGTTCTACACCTTGAATCATTGTGGCACTACTTTATGTGCTTATGATCTTGCTGATCTTTCTTCTCCAAAGAGTTACCTTCTCGAACCTTCTTTCGAAGTTGAACCCTCACCTTCGCGCTTCTGTTATCTGGTGGAATCATTAGGTGATCTTTTGTTGGTTCGTAGGATTGTTGACGAATTTCCGATCGAGACATTTGATGTTTATAGGCTGGATTTCTCTCGGAATACATGGGAGTGTTCTAAATGCATAGGTGACCAAGTTTTGTTTTTAGATAATAACCAATCTCTCTCTCTTTCAGTTCGTGACTTTCCCAGTTTAAAAGCAAACTGCATATACTTCTCGGATTATTCTTATGAAGGGAGACATGTTTTTGGGCATTGTGAGCTAGGAGGATCTGTAGTTGGACATGAACGCAGAATCGCTTCGGGCAATATTATACAACCACCTTGGGTTATGTGCCATTTTCATTAGTCTCGTTTATTATATTGTCTTCGATCTCATTCAAAGATCAAAGGGCTGCCCTGAAAAATATTGTACAAGCACTTATCCTTTATACCTTGATCTCCATTATTTCTATTGTTTAATGACATTTGTTTTGCTTTCAACTTATGTTCTTGTTTTCTTTTTGCTCGAGTGGTTTGTACGTTTGTGTGGCATGTTACTCGTTGTGTCTTATGTGGAATAGCAGTAGCAGTAGAAAGAACTATTAGGGAGTGCGAGATTTATGATAGTGCGGTATATTGAGGAGTGCAAATTAGCAATATCATTAGCCACCTAGGAGTGCAAAAACTATTTTTTAAGCTGTTTTATCACATATAAGTTAATCTTATGCTTGGTAACTAATATGCGTCTTATTCTAAATTTCACAAAAGGTAATCGCGATAATTGATCGCTAAGAAAATTTCACATTTAGTTATACGTACAAGCCAAAGCTTGGTTAAAACTTTACAAAAATAATTTGGATTCAATATTAAGTATGGGCTTTCTAAGACTTGAAGGCAAATACTTTTTTTGGTCAGGCAATTTAATTCAACTTTGCCGTAAAAGTACTTATTTTTTTATGTTAATGGTATGATGCAATTAGTAGGGGCGAAACAAGGACGTTATGGGTGGGCCCACGGGGAGGTCTCTAGGGCATGGAATTAACTTATGAGGTCCGTTTCGTGAAAATATAAAAACACCTCCTAGAAGTTTGAAGTTTTAGATTATGTTTGGAACATAGAATAATTATTTTATTAAAAAAATAAATAATTTTTATTGAAAATGGAAGGTGATGGAATAAGAATGGTTATTTAAAGTGTTAGAGTTTTATTATATACTCTAATACTAAGGATGCGTTTGGGTAAGCGATTTCGTAGATAATAAGTGCGATTTTAAACCAAATCGCAAAAACTGGATTGTTTTGGTATTGCGTTTTTAAAAAATTACGATTTGAAAACGCAGAAAATCTGCGTTTTCAAATCGCAGTTAAGGGGGTGTTTTTTTTTAAAACGCAGAATTTTAAATGCTAAACTGCAATTTTAAATGCCAAACTGTGATTTTGCCAAACATTTAACTGCGTTTTCAAAAATCACGTTTTTAAATAGCACTTTTTAAAATCGCTATTTTTAAAATCGCACTTTTTGAAATCGCAATCCCAAACAGGCCCTAAGCTATTCTATTCAACTTTCTTTCATTCCTAATAAAAATTATTCATTTTTTTTTTAATGTAATAGCCATTTTGCATACCAAAATTACCCTTAGACTTTGTTTTGTTGATATCCATAGTAGCATAGGTCCACCTTTGTTATAGCCAAGCTTTGCTCACCACTTGCTTGGCTGTTTTTATGGGAGTTTCTAGTTTTATCTTGAAAGGGGATGCCCTTCTGGTGATTTTAGCTATAAATCAGCCCCCTCTTTTCTCTTCTT
>FXXK01000063.1:449784-528435 GCA_900184695.1 Betula pendula
TTATATATATATATATATATATATATATATATAGGCCCTAAAATATTAAGATTGCCTCTCTCAAAACTTAAATGTTAAGCTAGACTCGATCCCTCGCTCTTGCTTTGACGAAAAGAGCACGTTACAAAGGAAATTTTGAATTTAGAATCAATTAATTATGATAAATGCTATTAACCATTCTCAAAGAGCATTCTCTTAGTAATTTTGTCTATGTGGCACATTAACATTCACTTCTTTTTTAAGAAAGTAAAAATAATAATAAAAAAAAAACAAAGAAAATTCTAAAAGAATACTACTTGAAAATATTGAATATTATTTCTCATTTATTATATATAGTGATTTGAAAGTAAATTATTTGTTTTATTCTGTGCAAGGTGGTAGCAACCAATCCATTGAACGACACGAGTTTTCCAAAGTTTCCTTTATCAAACGTAAAAGCCAAGGCAAAAGCCATTTAAACTTCCAAAAATCGAGAAATATCTCAATAATATGAATTGTTTACCCAACAATATATTGAAAAGTCAATTGGTAAAGGGGCAAAATAACCAATATATAAGACAATAAATTTCTAGTAAGAGATCAAGACAACCCCAAAATCCAATTATATAGAGCATCCAGCCTGAATTGTAAATACTCCAATTGAACAATACAACACACAAACAAACCACACGAGCAAAAAAAAAAAAAGAACAAAAGTTGAAAGCAAAGTAAACATCAACTAGGAGATCAAGGTATATATAACAAGTGGGTGTAAAACCTTTTTAGTAACGGGCCTTTGATCTTTAAATGAGAAGACAATATAATGAACGAGATTAATGAAAATTGCTAACCCAAAAAGGTGGTGGTAAAATCTTGTGGCCACGAAATATGAACTCTGCAAATGCAGATCCTCCTAGCTCGTAATGACCAAAATCGTGGCCCCCATAAGAAGGATATTTCCTATGTATTGAAGTATCATCATCCGTGAAGTATATGCTGTTTGCTTTCAAACTAAGAAAATCTCGAGCCGAGAGAGAGAGAGATTGATTAGTACCTAAAAACAAAACTCGGTCACCTATGCATTTCATACATTCCCATGTATTCCGAGAGAAATCCAGCCTATATACGTCAAACTTGACTGTCTGGTCTGGAAATATTTTAGCATCATGGGAAAATGTAAATTTGCCATCGTCATTCATATTGTTTGCAATAAACCTACGAACCCACAGAAGATCACCTAGTGATTCAACCAGATAATATCTTTTTGCGAACCAACTCCTCATGCGTTCTTCAAGTGTGGATAAGGGTTCAAAGTCGAAAGAAGTTTCAAGAAGGTAACTCTTTGGAGAAGAAAGATCAGCAAGATCATAAGCGTATATAGTAAGCCCAAAACTGGACACGGCGTAGAACAATTGGTCCTTGAAATGTATGACATCTATAAAGTGGAAACACTGAGAATAGTTCTTAACCGGCGGCTCTACAAAGGTCCATGACTTGTCCCCAGGTTTACAAAAAGCAATACTGTCTTGAGTAGTAGTATAACCAAGAATAGCTACTACGATGCAATCATCACTTGTTGGAGCAGATGACAAAACAATCTTTCTTATGATATATAGACTCAAAAGTTTTGGAGACCTTGTACTGTATCCTATTTGGCATCCATCTTGACCTTGATATTCAACTTTGAACCCAAAATCGGAGGAAAAATCATCATCATATGCACTTTTGTTCATGCGGCGAATCGAATATTTGTCATCCATATCATCGTCCTCGTCTTCATCATCATCATCCTCGTCTTCATCATCATCATCCAACTCTTCACGAGGTATAACCGTTACAAAGGGTAGCGTATGAATGGGAGGAAGCCAGATGAGTGGAGAGGTCGTGAAGGGACTCCAAAGGAAAACAGAGCAATCGAGACGGGAGACATATGCCAGCCAGCCATGAGACGACCCAACACATATTGCATGATCAACCTCTTCAGGGATCTTAGTATTGGTCTTTACAACCTCTTGGTTTGCATAGTCATAGAAACGGCACAAACTTCTGCCATCTTTGTCCTCCTCCTCCGGTTCTATCATCATCAATGGATGTGACTCAGAAATATGGGTCGCTTTTGAAGGCGATGCCAACAATAATGATGATGATGTTGATCCAGTAATAGAAGGCATTTTTAGGGGCCGTAAAAGCAATGGAGTATAAAAACAGAGGTTGGTATTCTTGGTACAAGACCTAAGAGTAGCAACAGGAGAGAGTGAACTCCTAGTCAAGGGCTTACAACATTGGTAGGATAATACCATATTCATCTTCGCCGCTCCGTTGCCTGCAATGAAGGAAACAGATCAATCAGAATAAGAAAAAGTAAATAAAAAAGAAAAGTGAATATATACAAACATCATCATATAAAAAACATAAAAATAATTAGCACAAAAAAATAGGTGCAAATGGGTTATAATTACAATTCCTATTCCAATTCTCTAATAGTTGGAACAGATAGTTGAAATTGTGATTTTTTTTTTTGCTGGAAAGTAACGTTACTTGCAGAGGCGGAACTACATGGTGGCTTCAGCCCCACCATGTTTTTTCCAATTTTTTTTTTTTTTTTTTTTGTTTTGTTTTTGTTTTTGTTTTTTTTTTAAAATACCCCTATAACCCGGCCCTACAAGTTAAATTTTTAACCTCTAAATTTTTATTTTTTAGTTTTACCTCCAAACTCAAAATGCTAGTTCAGCCACCGGTTACATGTATTAGTTTTGCATTTAGCACTGCAATTTCACAGATAAGGAGGTGCGTTTTCAAATTGCAAGCAAGAATGTGAGTTTTTAAAAATACATAATTTTTAAGGCAAAACTGTGATTTTACTAAATGTTTAGTAGCATTTGTAAATCACACATTTTTACACTTTTTGAAATCGCAAACTCAAACAAAACGGACCCTTACGCGTGGTATCGTAAGAGCATCCCCAATGAACTCTTCAAAGTTTCTTCAAATTTGAGGAGAAAGATGTACTTTTTTTATTTTATATAGCCACTTTTCAAAACTCTTAAACAACAAACTCTCTAAATATTTCTCTACTTTAACTAAATATTATTTTCTTATTCATTGAAAGCCCGACCAACTTCACTATCTCACTTTGACAAAAATTAGTTTAAAGAAATTATAAAGAGCTTGCTGCAAGAGTGATATTAAGAAATTTCTCTACTATTTGAAAAAAGTTTCAAAATAAATAGCATGATGAAAATGCTCTAAGAAAATAATAAAAAAACCATGCATGTGTGATTTGTAGAGACGAAATGGTTTCAAAAAATCGAATAATAGCATATTTGGTATGAGAAAATATGACATATTTTACACGTGACTACGTACACAATTTCACGAATATATATGTTTGTACAAAAAGTTCAAAGAGAACAAGAAGATTAAATACTTACGTGCGATCGAGTGGATTTAGGGATGAGAAAACTTCAATCTTGAGATCTTTGGGGCCGTGTAGATTGGTAGAGAGAGCGAATCGATATTTGTCTTGAAAACAAGGGGTGGCCGAATATGGGGTGCTAGGGTTCGGGAATTAAAAGAGAGAGGGGGACGGTTACAACTTACAAAGAGGCTAGAATTTTGTCTCTCTCTTGATTTTTTTCTTTTCCTTTTTCTTTTAGGAGTAAATGCTATGAATTTGAATTATGAAATAAAATTTAATTTTGTGCAAAACACCAAAAATAGGCGTGCGGTTTGGTTGTTTCTATAATTTTTTCTTTTTTTGATGCGTTCATGCATGTTATTCATTAATGAGATTTTTTTTGTTCTTATCATCCTATTTGATGCTTCATGCATGTTATTCATTATAAAAATATTTCATATTTTTTATTTTTTTTTAATATGTCCACACAAGAGAAGGGAAAGAGGAGAGAAAAATTTGAACTAGTGACCTTCGCTTCATGAAGCGTGATTCCCAGCTAATTGAGATAAACCCTTTGGGACAAAATATTTCACATTTTTATAATAGGATAAATACAAATTTGATCTATGTGGTTTGCTACTTTATTAAAAATTTATTGGGTTTTCAAAAGTAATAAATTTAATCGACGTAACTTTTCACCTTTACCAAAATAGTTATTCTGTCTATTTACCTCTAAAAAACTAACAAAATTTTTGGCGCAAATAAAAATCACAGTAGTTTAGTCTGATATCATAAAGATTTATTTGTTATAAGGTCAAAATTAAACGACCAATTTAACGATTTCTCCTTAAAAATAATGAAATGTCAATACACTCCTGATGTATACCAATGCAAATAATTGAACTCGATGGCAAAATCCACAATTCCGTACAAGTTTAAGGTTTCGGAAGGAAATTTCACTTTGTTCTTCTCGGGCCCCAGTAACCCGTAGCAACCGCTCACACAGTCATCATGTAATACCGGTCTACCTCTCCCGCCAAAAAACCTCGCTCCGACTATGTATGTGCGGCTCCATTTCATTTCTCTGTTTTCAATTTCTCTGCGAACCCTCTCTACTGGGAGCAAGTCGGTTCCACCTCTCGCTCTCTCAGGTCTCTCTCTCTCTCTCTCTCTCACACGCACACAAACACGGATGCGAAACTAATTCTATTCTATCTGATTGCTTTTCAATTGAAGAATCGAAGATTTCAATTTTTTTTAACAATAATTTCAGCTTTTATGGGTGTATCATAGAAGCTGAGCTGATTTTTCATTTGCTTGAGAAATTGAACTCGGATTGGATTACTATTGCGGCAGTTGTTTGCTGTGGATCGTAGATTTTGAGAATTTATGAATTCTTCCTGTGGTACTCGGAGAATTTCAAATTTGCATAGAGAAGAAGGTTCTGAAACAAGTTCATCTAGTTTTTTAAAAAAATTCGCAGCAAATTTGATCGAGTTGTGAGTTAATTTGAGTGTTTAGAAGGATATAGAGGTTTCCACAAGAAAACTCGGCGAATTTTGAAATCTCTGAGACAAAATTTGATCAAATTATGAAGGAATTTGAGTTTGAGAAGATTTCTGTATCTGATTCTCATAGTAATTTTTGGACCATAGCTTAAAGATATTGGCTGAATGCAACATGTCGTATAGATGATGAAAAGTGGCTGCCGGTTTCAAATAATTTGTCATTTTAACACGATGATTTCTCATTTAGATATGAAATCTGGTTGATATGATTGAACTTAGCAGATCTTGAATAATATGGTTGTTAGAAGAGAAATTTGTGACAGTGATTCTTAGTTTTGCTTATTTGCTTTCTGCTTTTGGTTCTTTCGGAGTTTTAGCTTGTTGAATACATGAATGAATTTTCTTCTACTCCTAACTTTGGAGAATCCAAAGAGATTTGATATGTTTGTTTGCCGCTTTAGTTGACATATTGTTTGTCAATGGATATATGACTTGAAAGCACTGTGTTACCGAAATTTAGGTGCTGTTTATTTGGTAGATAAAAATTGCAAAAAACTCAAGTTTGGTAGTCAAACAATATACAAGACTAGTCTTTTGGTAGAATTCAGTTTTCGATGTTATTCAGAAGTCCTGGGATATTCTAAATGATGATTACAATCAACCTTAAATGGTAAATATTCTAATATCAACCTAATATGGAAAACATACATTCTAAAGATATTCTAACTGGTTTTATGAAAAATGCTTCTTTCGACACATTTTTCACTAATACTTTTAGTATAGCATTATAATGATTGAACTCCTTGGATGTGGATAAGTACCTGAAGGCCTATCAATTGACTGTATGCTTAAAGAACATTTTGATCCTTATGAATTTCATTGTGTTTCATGGTGACTGCAGAGGGTATTAACTTTGCTATCTCTGTTATATATTGGTTGATAATGTATATCCTAATATTTACTGTTTTTTTATTGGTTATTTGTTTCCCCCAGTCTGTCAAGAAACGAGTGGGACTATGGATTCATATACACTGAAGTCCGTGTTAGATTTGCCTGCACATTTTCGTTCAGCTTTTAATTTCAGGTACATATTGAGCTTTCTAAAGTTGATACATAAATTTGAAGGTTAGTTATTCTCCCGGCTTGTATTTTTTTAACTTCTATGATTTTTGTGAATAAACCAATAATCATTAGAAATCACCATGCAAGAATTTTCCCTTTTTTCATTTTTAAATGCTACGTATAATCGCTTATCTCCAGCATAGTGCAGAAGTTGTTTTGTCTCAAAATGGTTGCTTTCACGGTCTTCATAATGTTACTATCTTTGTGCACTCTACATCTTGGTATATGTGGTAGTAATATACTTTTGTTTCTTACACTTGCAGGTACTTTAATTCGCTGCAGAGCGAATGCTTTCCTGTTTGTTTCCACTCCGATTCAAACATGGTTATTTCAGCCCCGACTGGAAGTGGTAAAACGGTGCTCTTTGAGCTTTGCATTTTGAGGCTTCTCTCGAAGTTCATCTCTGAAGAGGGGAGGTTCATCCATTTAAAGGGAACCCTCAAGACAGTAAGCCTTCAGTGCATTGACAGTATAGTAGACATTTATTTTAATTTCTAGATTGGGACTTCTAAGTAGATCATAGACTATTCATAAAAAAAAAAAAGAAAAAAGAAAAAAAAAAAGGGGAGATCGTAGACCCCTTTTTTTCATCTACCTTGGTTGGGTACTATTAGCAACTTATGATTTGATGAATGCAATTAAAAAAGGCAAACCTCTGCCCTTTGACATATTGCATTATGTTAAGCTTGAAGTTTATATATACTTCCACTCAGTAGCAATTGTTCATTTCATCTGCCTATGTCCCTTGAAGATCTACATAGCCCCATCGAAGGCCTTGGTACAAGAGAAGCTCCGTGATTGGACTGAGAAGTTTGGGTCATGGGGGATAAACTGCCTGGAGTTGACCAGCGATAATGAATTTTACAACGCAAGGAATATACAAGAAGCTGATATTATTGTAACCACTCCTGAGGTGAGTGTGCATATCTATTTTGCATGGACGTACAACTCTAATGCATACAGAATGCTCACATACAAATCATGTACAAGCACTGCCTTGAGTTAACAAATATATGGCCATGTCGGCCCATGTGTATGTATTTGTATCGTACCTGTAAAAGAAAAGTATGTAGATCTATATATTTAAAGTTTCTGATAATACAGTTTGCATTCTCCTACTATTCAGGTTTGTTATAAACTGATACCATAGGAGCATGACTAAATGGAGTTCTTGTTCCTTTTATATAGAAATTTGATGCTGTGACTCGGTATCGCATAAAAGATGGTGGCTTGAGCTTTTTTGGTGACATAGCGCTTCTACTTATTGATGAAGTTCACCTTTTGAATGATCCACGTGGAGCAACTTTGGAGGCAATAGTTAGCAGAATAAAAATGCTTGCTCGCAACCCTGAGATGAGATCAAGTTCTCTTGCTCATGTCCGATTCATTGCGGTGTCTGCCACAATTCCAAATATTGAGGACCTTGGTAAATTCTGCCACGATAGTTATGTTTGTTAAGAGTCAAAATGTTGACATGTTACATTATTATCTTCAAACAATTACAAGTGGCTAAGCATTTAACAATTTAGACACTGCATATAATCTACTGCAGCTGAATGGCTTCTGGTTCCTGTCCAAGGAGTTAAAAGGTACCTTGGCTATTAGTGATGAGTAAACTTTATTTCTTCAATGCCACGAAGCAGTTTATCTCATTTATAGCCTTCCAATGTTCTGACAGGTTTGGAGAAGAAATGAGGCCTGTAAAGTTGACAACTAAAGTTTTTGGTATGTATGTATAACTCGAATTTTATATTGCAATGTTAGTTTCTCACCCAGTTCATCATTAACTGATACAATCTAGGGGGGCAATAAGTGTTTGCCTAAAATCACATTGAATAGTGTGATGCATATGATCATTATAATGTTATCAATGAAGGTGCTGGAGCATAATTTTGTTAGTCATATTAAAGTTCTCGTTGTTTTGATATGTTTTCACAACCATCTTTCTTGCAGGCTATACGCCAGCCAAAAATGACTTTCTATTTGAAAAGGTAAGTGTTTTGTTGACTGAAGTTATTATAACATTAAACCCTTTCTTTTTTCTGTTCTAAGATATTTATTGACTAGGAAAATGAAATTCAAAGCCATTAATTTAAACAACTTCTCATATTTCTGATGGTTTGAATTTGTTCCATTACAGCGCCTTCAAAACTATATTTTTGGTAAGTAGAGATCATTGCACAAACTTTATGATAGATTATTCTTTTACTTTATTCCTATGAGGTCTTCTGATTTTAACAATAGTGTAATAAAGAATCATGAAATTGTAAAGATGCTTAAAACTGATTTGCAGATATTCTCATGCAATATTCAAGGGGAAAATCTGCTCTGGTTTTTTGTTCAACAAGAAAAGGTGCACAAGAAGCAGCACAGCGCCTCTCTCAAACTGTAATGACCTTTGGTCATTCAAATCCATTCATTAAAAGCAAAGAACAGCAGGAAAGGCTAAGGGAAGCATCACTATCATGCAGTGACAAACAAATGCAATCTTATATCATTTATGGTGGTATCGAGCAAACTTATTCTACTATAGAATACTCTTAGGCTTGAATTATCAGTATGCTCATCATTTTGAGTTGTTCCTCAAATTGTTTTTAAGTGCACTCTGATTCAATAAATTGCATGTTTGCAGTTGGTTATCACAATGGTGGGCTTTGCCTGAAGGATCGTAATCTCATTGAAAGTCTTTTTCTTAAGGGCGACATTCAAATTATTTGCACTACAAATACTCTTGCGCAGGGGATCAACCTGCCAGCACATACAGTAGTAATAAAATCAACACAACACTAGTATGTTGAACTATTTGATCAACTAAGCTTTGTAATAAATTCCAAATTCATCCTTCATGTTTAATTCGCCAAAACTTGTATTTTGTCCAGCAACAAGGAAAAAGGTCTTTACATGGAATATGACCGATCCACTATACTACAGGTGTGGCACTTGTCTCAATAAAAGATTGCATCAAATCAGTCTCTTGTAAAAATGGAAAATATATAAATTTGAAATAGAATTAGTATAACTGCTTCATTCTTCTGGACTTTTAAGTAGTTCTGTTATTATTTATGCATTAATGTCATGTCTTAAAGGAAATGTGGCCAAGAGATGGCATCTGTATGGAAATAGCTTCCGGATCTGCTGCATGATGACAAACTTAAACCTTGATTTTGGAAATAGCAATGCAAAAATATTTACTAAATCCTTAAACTATTATGGCAAATGTTAGCCGTGATGTTATATGACCAGAAAATTTTCAACGGCCAAGTGGAAATTCTTGGTTCTGTATCTGGTCAGGCTTTTTGGACATTATTAAGAAGAGATATTTCTGCTAAGAGGGATTCTTGTGAATCCTAACTTAAGAAAAAAGTGCAATATTCTCAATAATCAGACATGCTGTTGTACGAGCGGACACTTGTTTTCATCCTCATATTAACTGTATTTAGCCCAAAAAGGAAGAAAAAAAGAAATATAAAGAGCAACTTTTGTCCTTTCTACATGCTTGTCTGCATTCAACGGTGTTATTGCTAACTGTAATATACCATTTAAAGTTAGTTAGTTGTCTTTGCATGCAGATGTGTGGGAGGGCAGGCCGGCCACCATTTGATGATACAGGGATGGTCATAATCATGACAAGAAGAGAAACTGTAAGATGAACCTTTCTCCTTCCCCCTCTCTGTCATGTCTGTGAGTATCTTGCTTTATAATAATTAGTTAATATATTTCTTCATAGTTATTGAATCGGTCCCGTTTGATATTAAATTGTCTGTCTATTCTGAACTAATCTGTCACAATTCTTTACATGATGTCAGGTCCATTTGTATGAGAATCTATTGAATGGATGTGAAATGGTGGAATCACAGTATGTGTATCCATTCAATTTATAACTGATTTTGTGGACTGGGCTTTTGTGTATATTCTGAAAAACTGCATGTCTCTAATCAGGTGGCTCTTATTGTCTTCTTATTTCAGATTGCTTTCATGTGTGACAGAGCACTTAACCGCAGAGATAGTTCAACTGACCATCTCTGATATTACAAGGGCAATTGAGTGGATGAAGTGCTCATATTTGTATGTCAGAATGAAAAAGGCATGTGCATCTGCGGATCCCTTTCAGAATATCATCTGGATACTCTTTTTCATCTAATTACTTTTCTGAAACTTTCAATGCAAAAGCAGAATCCTGAAAATTATTTAGTTAGAAAAGGGACTTCAAGTGACCACAAAGAGAGGGATATGCAAGGTGCTTTTATCATCCACTGGTATAATTGTTATTCTCAACCTCCATTGCTTATCAGGGTTATTTTATATCAGAGATTTGTGTTCAGAAAGTTAATGAGTTATCGCAACATCAAATGATCTGGACCGATGAAGATGGTTTCCTGTTGAAGCCGCTAGGTATCAGTATCATTTACTCATAAAACTGTATCTTGCAGTGTTTATGAATGACAAATATCATGGAACACAATATGCAGACCCCTGCAATTGCAAACTGCAGTTTGTAACCCTTTCCTATTTTTTGTCTTTAGAGCCTGGAAAGCTGATGACAAAGTACTATTTGAAGTTTGACACGATGAAACACATTATGCAGACCCCTGTAAATTGCAGTTTGGAAGATGCACTTCATATCATATGCCGTGCAGAGGAAATTGCTTGTATGTATATAAATGTAATGTTTATGTATCCTCTGATACTTGAAAAGTCCATTGAAGGAGTGATATAGTTATTTACTGGAATATGAAGGGATACAGCTCAGACGCAATGAGAAGAAATTTCTAAATGACATAAACACTGATAAAGATAGCCGGCTTCGCTTTCACATCCTTGGTGATAAAGGGAAACCGAAAAGACGTATTCAAACTAGAGAAGAAAAGATATTTGTTTTGGCAAATGATTGCTTGACTGGTGATCCTTCAGTTCATGATTTATCCCTGACCCAGGTTTCATCTGCTCATAATTTGACAACAATTGTCTTGTGTTTAGGTATTCTTAATGGTTTATATATGAAACTATAAATTTGATCTCTGTGTCATAGGACATGAATTCTATATGCTCAAACGGGTGTAGAATTGCTAAGTGTATGAAAGAGTATTTCATATACATGAAGAATTATAGAGGAGCCTTGAATTCAACACTTCTAGCCAAATCATTACATCAAAAACTCTGGGATGATAGTCCATACTTGCTGAAACAATTACCTGGAATTGGAATGGTGACTGCAAAGGTTTTCTCTTTGACTTCTTCAGTGTATCTGATGGCATATGAGTTCAAAATCTTGGGTTAGTTATAAATTTTCTTTCTACACCCCCTTTCAGGCATTACATTCAATGCGAATCAACTCATTTGAGACGCTAGCTGAAGCTGATCCAAGGAGAATAGAGATAGTCACCAGTCGAAAATACCCATTTGGGAACCATATTAAGGATTCTCTACTTTCACTACCTCCAAAAGTCAACGTGAAGATGGAGGAAATTGAGTGCCAAAGGCAAGGAAAGTCCAAGCTGGTAGTAACATTGACAAGGCTATCACAATCAGTGCAATCGACAAAACGGCATTATGCTGATATGGTATGATATCTGGAATCTTATAAGGCATTTTGTGTAAACCTTATTCACAAACTTCCAATTGTAATGAAACACAATACATGCTATTGCTGAATTCATTTCTACAGATTGTTGGCTCAGAAGAGGATAACTTGATTGTCTTCCATGAGAAAATAAGGTGATGATGATTCTTTTTTATACATTCCGAAACCTTGACAAGGATAGTGCTGTGAGCATAGTACCAAGAGGTTTCTGCCAAACCAAAATCTAATGTTAGATATTCAGCTGTTTCTTTTGGTTGGAAAAATTCTTGATTGCCTGTACAGATTTGGTTGGTTCAAATGGTGACCTCTTGGTATTGTGCTTACTTCAGTATGCTACCTCTTGTTCCTCAGTCATCTACATATCTTTTAACTCTATCTATGTTGTTGCTGCAGAGTGGAAGAGTTCTCCAGGTATGCAGACGTAAACCCTTGGTTCCCTTCTTTGTTTGATAACTCATTAGCATGCTGAAGCATTCCTATACTGTATCAACCATACATGAAATCATTGTATTTGTAAATAAAAAGCAATACTTGACATGAAACTAGATTCCTCTTCTTTTAGTAACTATCTTGAATGTTCTAACTTCTAAGCTAGTAATTAACTGTGATTATTATAATGTTAATAGCAACTATTACTGTTTAAATTTTCTAAACAACAAGGAGGACAATAAATCTCAAAACCGTTGATTAAACATGAAGAAAGACATAGCTATTATTAAAAAAAAAAAAGCTCGGGCTATTAGCTCAATGGCAGAATTACTTATCCCTTTCTGTCAGGGAGAGAGTTTAGTCAAGTGATGTCTGAGGTAGTTGAATTTCATTGCAGTCCCTACAGTGCAACAATTCTCCTGTCAAGTCCCCATCAAGGAAAGCTGACTATCAAGGCTGATCTTATTTTTGAAGAATACAGTATAGCTCCTGTCATGATATCTCTAACTTTTTGCGACTTTAATGGCATTGAATTGCAGACTAAATAGATTCGTTTTGTATCATTCTTCATGTAGTTGGCATTGATCTCCACCAAAAACTTCTTTTGATGAAAGAGAGCAAATTAAGCATGAAAAATAAACAGAGAAATAAGCAGCCTTCCTCTTTTCCTCCACCTGAGGAAATATATATTATAGATGACAATGAAACTACATCTCGAGCTCCAGCCAAAGAGCTTCACAGTTCAGCCAACTCTGAAAAGGAAAATGGTTTCTTGTGAGTATCTTGTCATCTTATTTTTAAATCTCTTTACTGGCGCCTGAAAATTAGTTTTTTAATCGATCAATTGGTTTTTCTATTCCAGGCCCAGTTTCAAACTCTTAGATGAAGAGATGGGAGAAGGTATAGCTCAAAATATAATCCTAGACAGTTTTTAAGGTGTACTATCTTTCCTCCCTTTCACTTACGACTTCTACCTCAAATCGCTGCAGATGAGCCTGATCTTGAAGTTGAAGAAGATGAATGCAAAATCATCACTGAACAAACAGTATTTGACCACATACGTGAAAAAGCTAAGAACTTTCCTGTCTTGGCCGCACCAAGCACTGCCTGTTTCCCGTTATCAGAGGCCTTGATTCTCACAAGGAAGCGCACTCGTGAGAAGCAGCTTGAACTCCGTAGTGAAGTAATAGAAGTTCTGGAAGAGACAGACAGAAACAACATTACACGACCAAGTGTGGTCAGTTCATCTTCAGAACCCAGAGAGGCAGAACGTAATGGACATGGTACTACCAAATGTACGATTCCTCCAGAACCTGAAGAGAGCACATCCAAGACTTTAACTGAGGGATCGATATTTGATCATATACGGAAAAAATCTAAGAACTTTCCAGTGATCAATAAATTGAAGACCATTGATTCGGAGCTTTTACTCTGGACGAAGGAACACTCCTCTGAGAGTGGGGCTGAGTTTGGTACTGCTTACTCTGAAATTTTGAATGAGTTGAATTCAGATAAAGTCTTGACAGATACTATAACCATTTCAGATTTGGAACCCAGAAAGGTGGAAAGAGATTCATGTGTTTCAAAGGAAAGCACAAAGGTCAGACACAATTTATTTTCTGGAAGCTCCCCTGGCACATATGGGTTAATGAATCTTCCTCCAAGAGTTTCAAGCCCCAGTGGTGATCTATCATCTATTGAAATGCTATCGTTTGATATTTCCATGTTAAAGAACAATGGGCAGTCAGCAGACCCAGTGAGCTCCATGAAAAGCAGCAGGAAGCAGCAATGCAGTTCGAGAGAATTTAAAAGACAGCACTATTCTCCAACTGTATCCAGAAGACAGTTATGCTCGTCGGAAACAGCCAACGAAACCACTGAAGCAGATTCATTTCTTGGGTTCAAGAGTGTCTTTTCATTCCTTTGATTCTTCTTTTGGCATGGAATTAAATTTGATTCAGTTGCATCAGCTTCGAACTAGAGTTTGGTACGTACATTTCCTAAACCAGATCTGATATTTCATCGCTAATAAGTTCAGTCAATAGTGAGCACAACCTGGGTACTATATTGTCCATGACTTTAGAATTGAATCTTAGGATGCATGCTTGTTGGCCCCTACTCTCTAAAAGCTCTATCTCTCTATGAATGTGCCCATTCAGATTCCAAGCCTCAAACGGGGTTATAATCCGTATCATTTCATTCTTCTCTCAAAGTGGTCATACTTCTTTTTGTATATGGCGTTTCTTTTGAAACTCATTCTGATATGTTCGTACCCGAGTTTTGTTTTGTTTTGTTTTTTTCCCCCTCCTATTTTTTCGGATGTTCCTACCCGAGTTTAATAGACTGGAATTCCTCCAACCACTTCGGGGAAAATTTTTGTTTGTCCAAGAATGTTCGAAGGGGACGATCGGAATTATCCTGTCCTAAAAAGTACGCAGGATAAATGGAATGATAGTCATATATAGAGTATTATTCCCTACTACTTTGTTGTCCATATTTTGGAATGAATATCCTCTTATTAAGGTGTTTGATTTTTTGCAAAAAAATTTGGGCAACTTTTCTCAGACACTTTAAGATGTGAGACTCTGCCCAAAATAGGTGAGTCTTGCAAACCCCTCTCCTAGACTGTTTGAATTTAATAAAGAATCTCAATCCTATTTTCGGTCAGAATTAAGCTTATACTAATCTACTCCATGGTGCAACTAAATGAGATAACATTATAGCAACATCTGCTCCACATGAATGACTTGGCCACCTTTACACTCTCAAGCTATTTTTTTATTTTTTAAGATGCTATTACGAGTTGGACGGACCATTCGTTTAAAATAAAGGAGAAAATATATATAAAAAAATAAAAAATAAAAAAAACCTCCTAAAACTAATTGTCATTTTTAAAAAATCTTCATGAAATATAAAGTGGTACAAATTGACCCATCAAATTATCAATGTGTGACAAAAAGATCATTTTTCAAATTTTCTTCTTATAATATCCTTAATTTCTTAAATACTAAAATTTAAAAATTTAATTTTTCTTTTTAAAAAAAAACCTTGGGAGTGGCATGTGGTAGATCAGCCACCCCAAGGTCTTGTTTCTTTTTTTAATTTTTTTTTTAATTCGTTAATTTTAATTTAGTTAAAAAAAAAACTAAGGATATTATAAGAAAAAATTTGAAAAAAAAAATCTTTTTATTATATATCGGTAGTTAGATGGTCAACTGTACCACTTTACACTTTATATAACTTTTTAAAAAACGAACGTTAATTGAGAGTGCTTTTTTTATATTTTCCCCTAAAACAAACTATCCAAATAGAAAGTATTGCATGCGCCGGATCGCAATCCCATTTTAGTGTTACTTTGTCCAAACCAACACCACGTCTCTACTTAGGCGACAGAGACATTTGGACTATAACTATGCCCTTTTTCAACACGTATCCCCTCCATGCTCAATGCCTTTCTCTAGCCTCTATGCAAAAACTCCACGTATACAATATCCCGCCCAAGCTCGAGTAAGCAACCTTCTAAGGAAAAGGAAAAATGATCTAGAGGTCCCCGATTCATCGCCAACGTTTTTGTTTTTTAGTAAAATTTTCCGCCTTTGTTTTCCCTCATTTTCCTGAACTTTCTTCCTGGTTCTCTCTCTTTTCATAATTTCATTGATATTCACAGGTACGTAGTCCGTCAAATTATTTCTATTCTAATTTGGATTGGAAATGCAATTGTGTTTCTTTGATTGTTCTAGACACTGAAACTGGAAGTGTATGCTTTAGCAGCTTAATTTTAAGCTCTGTTTGGTTGCTGTTAAAAAGGAAGAAAAAAGCTATTAAAAAAAATAAACACGGTTTGGATGTTATGTCTTCCGCTTGTCTGTATTCTTTGTGAAATGAATTACTGTAACTTAAGTAAGCTAAATTAGTAGGATTAGGCCTAGTTTTGTGAAGAATTTAGCTTTATCAGATTCTAACTGTTAAGCTATTTGAGATTTGAACTTATAAGCAGAATTCTGATAAGTTTGGGCTTCATGCAAGATACGGAATTACTTATGCGATAGTTAAATGATTTCCCAATCATGAAATAGACAAAATTTAAGCTCTTTGTGTACTATATTTTATCTTCCTCTGGTACTGGCTTCTTGTTTGTATGAACTATGAATTGGTGCTTGGCTGCTGAATCACTATGCTGAAAACTTATCAGTGTGAGGGGATGTTAGTGGCTTGGATTTCCAAGAAAAGAATACCAAGTCTGTTTGATGACTATGAGTAGAATTGAATAATGTAGAAGAATTTATTAGATAAACCCAAGCAGTTGTAATCTTGGACTACAAGGTTTGGTTGAGCCAAGTAGGGGTGTGCATTGGCGCTTTCCGCATTCCGCTTCTGACATTATTGGAAAGTCAAAATGACCTCTGACTCTTTTCCGATGAGGTCATTTCTATCCGGCCTCTGCCTCCAAAATATTGGAGGCAAAGTCGAGTGGAAGTGTCGTAGATGGTGCAGTCTTCGTCCTCTTTTTTCTCCCTTGTTTGTACCTTTCCTCCTCCTCACTGTCGTCCCCTCCCCTCGTGCAACATATCCTCTCCCCAACCGCCACCAATATCCTCCCTCCTCTCCGTATATTTAGAATTTATACGGATCAAAATGATGCCATTTTTCTTTAAAAAATCACTAAACATAAAACCTCTTTTTAAATGTTTATAAAAGTAGAGGTGTTGAATTCAGAATTCGTCAGAAATGAAAACCAACCTCCTTCCTGCCTCCGAATTTCGTCGGAAACTAAAATGGGACTCTGCCCCCGCCTTCGCCTTCCATCGGAAGCCAAACTGCGCAGTTGGAACGCCGGAAATTTACATCCCTAGAGCCAAGTGTTTCTTTTGACTTAATGTAGTGTGGTGTGTTTAAGAGATAAAAGATGAAACTCTCACCACCATATTTCGTCAGGGAGATAAACACTTGGGAGGATTTTTCAAATGAGACATTCATATATCATGCTGGACATCATCATAATCTAAAAGTTTAATTTATGTGGATTTGGATTCTAATTATATTATATCATACTTGTAGTTATTATTCAACGGAGACGTAATCACAATAAGATGTACAAAATGAAGATGAAGATAGGAATCAGAAAAATGACATAATTGTTGCACAAAATTTTTGTTTAGCAAATCCTATACGTAAGTGAGATTTTGCTTTGTTTCAGAAGAAGGGTGGTCTTTATAAGCTTTCAAGTATCTTCTTTATGTTTTAAATGGCACAAGGTCGGAGATATTTAAGCACTTCTTCTTCTTCAAGTTATCTGGTTTTAGCTTAGTGATTTATGTTTTTGCAAAGAGGCCTCTCTTAGGCCTGGACTATTACTGAGATGGTCATGTTTGACCTGTAGTTTTTTTTTGCAAAGTAGACATGGCTGCTCCTAACATAAAACATGCTGTCTATCGGGGACCGAGTATAATCAAAGAGATCTTCTATGGGATAAGTCTTGGCCTTATGGCTGGATACCTTTGGAAAAGGCATCATTGGAATATCCAGAGGAGGACCAAGGAATTTTATGATCTGCTTGATAGGGGTGAAATCAGTGTTGTTGTGGAAGATGAGTAGCTATAATGTATTTTGTTGTTTTAACTGATGTACGTATCTTTTGGTTTCATTTCCTCTTTTTTTTTTTTTGAGCCAGACTTGTAGTTTCATTTTGGAGTTCAGTTTTTTGTGCTTGGTAATCAGTTCTCTGCTAAGTAATGTGAAGGATCACTTGCTTTTTGGATAAATTAGGGGCCTTATGAGATGTGAAGGAAGTATGAAATGGGTGAAGTTCTCTCTGGGTCAAAGTGTGGTTATTGTCTAATACATTGCCCCACTAATGCAGGAACAGTTGCTTCAGTCTGGGTTAGATTTTATAGCATCTAACATTGTGCATGGTGCTATATCATTTAAAAAATTTAAATGATGCACAACATATACAATGTTAAATGCTGTGAAATCTAAACTGGACCATAAAATGATTAATTTTCAAATTTAAATGATGTAGCATCTTGTTCACCATTAGATGTGAAATATAATTTCGATCATAAAATAATTAATTTTCATTTCAATTGAAATCGAGGAGATCATGTTTTATGCGGAAGTGGGGTTCACTAATTGTGGTGTAACGATTGGGTATATTTCATTGATGTGAGGTGAGTCATTAACTTTCTTTGATTTTTCATGTCTTTTCAGAGTTCTGAAGTTAGGGCCTGAATAAGTTTTAGCTGCGAACACTGAGTAATGGGTCCCAACTACATGATTGACAAGGACAATATGGTAAATGGGCCCAACTAGGGCAGAAATTTAAGCCGCTTATCAGGTCGGTAATCTATTCCATCTCATGTTCACATGTATGATCATGTGGCAGTTTATTGTTATCATCCAAAGCTATTGGCGTGTCCCTCAGCTGTCGCATTAATCATTTATTTAAAACTACCAACTGTATTCTGCACAATTCAATTATGAAAGGGCCTCAACATGACCAATTGACCATCAAATATACTCTAGATTTTGACAACTGACTGATAATTATGAGTAGAGATAGACGTCTACTTTAATTATCATAATTAAAGCGAACGTCTATTGTCTGCATGCTTTTACAAAAACAAAAAGAGAAAAAAAAAAAAAAATTAGGCATACCCTCACAAATTGCGGACGTAGCACGACTCAATTATGAGTACCTATTTCATCCAACGGCAAGAATGACCAAAAGAAAGAAAAATGAGACATGATCGATTCAGGTTTATATATAAAAACATCCCAACATGTAGATACTAATGGAACGGGGGAATATTAATGGTTTGGGATCAGATGCAATTAGTTGTCTGCAAACAGTTAATGTAAGAGGACAAATACGTCTTCCATCTGTTCGGGCAATCTGAGCACTTGTCCAGACAGCTCAACAACCTGCTCTTTCACATTAAATGTCCATTTTATAATATGCCCTCTCACACTAACTTTTTGAATTGCATGAAGCACGGCCAATTAATTGCACCCGATCTCAGTTCAATACAAATATGTTCATTGAGCAAGCAGCCAAGCAGGTACAAGGAACTACCCCGCTTGATCAACATTTATGGTTTATGGAAGCATTCAAATGTTTTTGAAAGGAAAGCCAGAGAACAAAAATATCTTATCAAACCTCCAGAACTTCCTCCTTGAATACAAAATTATTAAAAAGAAAAAAAAAAGAAAGAAGATGTTCCTATCTCTTGGTGTAAATCTGCTAATGAATTCTGACTAGCGAAAACCATTACTTTCTTTAGCATCTCCTTAGCTTTGAATTTGTTCATAAAGAGCTTCAAAGCAGCTCCTGGGCGGCCGTAGCCTTGTTGCATTGAGGGCTGCTCTGCTGCAGAGAATCATGCAAGACTTCCTCCAAACCCAGAAGACATGAATTTAAGGATTTAACATTGTTAGCCTTGCATTGATCAGTCTGGGAATTCATTAGAAATTCAGTCTGAATCAGCTTCTAAAAGAATTCTTAGCTTCTTGATAACACATCTGAACTGTCCATGCTAGAGGACTCTGTGGAGGTGTAGGATGCTTCCGTCTTTCTTGCGGCGTTCGACCCTAAGCTGTTCATGCTATATGACTTGATGGAGCTGGATGGCTCTAGCACATTGGCACTCAGAAAAGGAGGTTGCTTTGGTATAGGAATCTCACAATCTTTATCAGTTAGCAACTGAATTATTTCGTCCATGGATGGTCTCAAAGCAACTGAAGCTTGTGTGCACAGAAGCCCAATTTGAAGCACATCCGATACCTCTTTTTCAGGGAATTTGGCTCTCAGGCAAGGGTCAGCAGCTTCAGCCAGTCTACTTGTTCTATAGAGTTGCCATACCTGAGGAGAAAATGAAATTATACCCACATAACCAAAGAGCTTAAAAGCTAGAAATCTTTTATATGAGGCCGGTCTTACTGTTTGTAGAAGAGAACCGCAGTCATCAATGAAGGCATTGTTCCTCCTACCGCAGACAATCTCAAGAACCAGCACTCCAAAACTAAAAACATCTGCTTTCTCTGTAAGTTGTCCTCGAACAAGATACTCAGGAGCCATGTATCCTCTGTCCCACCAAAAGATATGCAATATTAATGACAAAGGAAAAGAGCATCGCGACAAGAAGATAAAATCCTGTGAAAATGCCACGGAAACCAAACATATTGTCTCCAAGTGCAATGAAAGTATATTAGAACTGGGGTGTCCATAACATATTTTAAATGATTAAATTCATAATTTCCTATCAGCTTAAGCTTTTGGAAGAGCAAAAATCCTATGTTCAAAACTTATCTCCACAATTCACCTCCCAAAAATGATTATTTTTGGGATAAGTAATGCCAAAGAGACAAAGGAATAACGTAACATATTATATATATACAATAGATGTGCAGTTATACATTACTAAATCATGCTAAATAGAACCTTTTACTTACAGTGTTCCAGCAATTCCAGTACTAAGATGAGTTTGATCAGCAGCAAAACATCGAGCAAGGCCAAAGTCAGCAATCTTCGGAGTTAGATTCTCATCCAAAAGAACATTGCTGCTTTTTATGTCCCTGTGAATTATTCTTACTTTAGCACCTCCATGAAGGTATGCAAGCCCCTCAGCTGTTCCAACAATGATATTAAACCGCTGCTTCCAATTTAGAGTCTGAACTTTGTTCTTGTCTGCAAAGATATGTTTTCAATTGCAAAGATATATTTTACACATTCAGGAAGAATTACCAATTTCAGGAGCAAAGAGAGAGAGACTAAATGTAGAACATAAAAGAAGGAAGAATTACCAAAAATGAATAGATCAAGGCTCCTTTTTGGTACATACTCATAAACCAGGAGGCTCTCAGGGCCTTCAATGCTGCAACCCAAAAGCTGCACAAGATTCTTGTGTTGAATTCCAGCGATTAAATTCACTTCATTGAAAAAATCATCCACCCATTGGTTGGTATTGAAAATCAATCTCTTAACAGCAACACTTCTCCCATCTGGAAGAGTCCCCTTGTACACAGAACCAGCTCCTCCTTGGCCTATTTTTCTTGATGGATTAAAGTAGTCTGTCGCTTTCTCAAGAGTTTCATATTTGAAACTCAAACTAAGCCTGTCAATACTATTTGAAATTTGGCCCAGATTATTGCGCTCTGAAGTGCAAGAAAGATTAGAGAGTTAGAACATTAATAGTGCATCAGGAACCACTATAATTCTCTTGTCTCAGAAGTGTACCTTCTTGGATCCTGAATAATCTTGCATAGCCTGCAAATGCGGCAATCAGAAAAAGCATTAGGAAGGCCACTGCCGACAAAACAATGGCTACGGTGACTCCTGTTCGAGAAGACCCTGGACAACAACAAACACATAAAGGAATCAATTAGCCCATAAAAGAATTATCCATAAATCGAGGGGCTTCACCCAAAAAAAAAAAAAAAAGACAGAAATCCACCATTAGACAAAAAAGGAGGTGTGTTTCCCAACAAAATGCAAACTGCCGGGGACAAAAGAGTAACCAATAAAGTACGAATAAGAAATAAACAAATAAATTAAAATCCTCCTATTTTTCATTTGGCTGCTGAGAAATTGATGGAAAAGAACGGAAAAAACAAAATATTTGAATCTTACCCCCTTTCCCTTGTTACCATTTAAGACCCAGAAATCAAAATCTCTACGATAAAATAATCAGATTCAAAAAATTTTGTTTTCTCTTTCTTTTCGCTTGAATTCCCATCAAACAATAAAGAATGGAAAACAAAATATTTGAATCTTAGCCCCTTTCCCTTGTTATCATTTAAGACCCAAGAAATCAAAATCTCTACGATAAAATAATTCAGATTCAAAATATTTTGTTTTCTCATTCTTTTCCCTTGAATTCCCATCAAACAAATTAACAGACAAAAGAAACTTAATTACCATGATCACTAGAATTCTCTGCCTCTCCCCTGTCATTGTAAAACTTGTCGGCGGAATACCTCAAATAACACCCGGCAAACAAACCTCTCCCATCACTGCTCGGCGCGCACCCTCTCACCGCCTTTCCGGCCATCTCCAGGCACTCTCTGCATCCATCACTCCCGACAGTGTTCCAGCACTGCGCCAAGGCATACACTCCCTTCACTTCCGCCAATCCAAACCCTCCATTTGTCAAAGCAATCCTCGTTACGTTCTCAATCACAAACCCAACACTCGCAACGTCATCCACAGCCAAACCGCTTTGGGAGGAGCTACAGTTAACGGCGTCAATCAAAGGGTTAACAGATTCTCCGTAGAAGCTGTAGTTGTCGTAGCGCAGGAAGCAACCGTCGAGGTAAATGCGAGCTGACGTGGAGGGGAGGCAGCGAGGAAGCTTGGTGCGGCTTGCAGCGTAACAGAGGAGGCAGTCGGTGTGGGAAAGGTCTTGGAAGCACTGAGCGAGGCCGTACATCGGCGGCGTGGAGTTTACAAAGTGGGTCCCCCAGTGGTTGGCGGTGACGAGCTGTGATAGGCTCTCCATTTCTTTGACAAAGGTGGGTATGAAGTTGTTGGATAGAGGGGGCTTGAAGGTTCCGCAGTAGAGGCCTGACTGAGATGTACGGGGATCGGAGAGGGAGAGAGAGAAGAGCGAGAAGAAGATGATGGAGATGAAGAAGAAGAAAGAGACCCATGTTGGATTTTCTTCGTAATCTGGAATTGGAGGACGCATTGAATTCATGAAGATGAAGCTCTGAGAATCTGCAGAAAAGCAATGAGCTAATTAAGCTTAGGAAGGGAGAGAAACCAAGAAGGTGAAGTGAAAAAGTATCATGGGTTCATTGGGTTGGCTGCTTCTTCTTTTCTTCTTCTTCTTGTTGTTTTCTACTTTTCACAATGTTTCCTCCTACTCTTATTGACTGTTCCTGTTTTTGCTGAGTGTGTGTGTGGGTTTGCCGGTTAATAGTATGGAGAGAAAAGGCGCTTAAATTAATTAAAAACTATATTTACCTCTCAAATTTATAGATTTTTTAAAAAAAAAAAAAAAAAAAATCTAAGGGCGTAATTTTATTTTTATAGAAATGTCAGGGGTATAATGGACATTTTACATATATTTTACTCTAAAATTCTAATGGAGGGACTAAGTAAAAAATCAAATAATTTGAAGAGTCAATTATAATTTTTTTTAAAGTACGTGGAACATTGTAATTTAAAGAGATTCATCTCATTTTCAAATATATTGTGTCACGTCATTTTATAAAATAAAAATTTATATAATATTTTGTAAACTTAACACTTTCCTAAAAAAAAAAAAATGGAGTTTGAAAGCGTCATGATCTCGGTAACTTTCCCATTATGATAAGTCTGATTTATGTGAAACCACAAAAGATTACTTAACTGGTCATTTCACTTAATTTCGTTCACTAATTTTTTTAAAAAAATGACAATAATACCCTTGCATCACATTAAAAAAAATTATAATTTTTTAAAAAAACATGCAGAGGTGTAATTGCATTTTCATAGAAGCGATAGTGATATAATGGACATTGTACTTTTTTTTGTCAGAAAATTCTAACAAAAATGATTAAGTAAAAGGACTAGTTAATTTAGATATCAATTATAACTTTTTAAGCTTTATGGGACATATAGTTTGTCCTAAATTAAACTATCATTAACTTAGTAGATAATGTTTCTTAAACAAAAAGAAAAAGAAAAAAGATCACAATAATTTGTATAAGCAACCTTTATATCTTCCTTTAGATGGACGTTAATAATAGGAGGCAAGTGTAATGATAAACTTCCAACTCAGCGACAAAATGTAGTAGTACACTTTAATTGTGGACAGCGTAGTTTGTCCTTCTAATGTCTATGAACTGGCCGACTAAAAGAAGTTTAAAATGGATAATTTTTTTTTTTATTAATTTACTCTATTAAATTAATATATATTTTTTAAACATGTAAAATTATATATATTTTTAAAATATATGTGAGTATACATGTAATTTGTTAATTCAATTTAAAATGTATGTAAAAATCGTATATTTTAAAAAGAAATGTTTGTTTAATACATTGAATTAAAAAAAAAAAAATCATTCAAGAAAACTTTATGCATTCAAAATTAGAAAAAATTTCAAAATCAATTAATATGATTTAACCAATTTACAATTAACTACTTAGGTATAAAATTTAAAAACTATGATATAGTTTTTTCAAAGGTTCAAATTGAATTTCAAGTATTCCATGAAAATGAAAAATAAAGTGAAATTTAATCTGAACCCTTCAAAAATTAAGGATATGTGCTGTAATTTTTTTTTTTAGGGCACTTAAAGTCAAATCCAAAAATAAATAACTTCATACACCTAACTTTTTCATCCAAATTTTTGACAAAAATTATCAACTACCACGTTACCAACAATAATATTATAACACGTGTCACCGTTTGGGCCGCGGCACACCGTCCAACTGCCAAATTAGCATCCATTTAAGTTTCACAACGCACCGTCTAGGTGGGACCCTTTTTTGACTTCCAAGTGTTTTTTATACCTGCCTGTCGTATACGTGCCACGTGTGGTTCTTTATTGTTTGATTCAGGCGGTGCAAAATCACAGTAGAGTGGAAATGCACCCAGCAACCAAATTTGACAAACTATTCCAAGGCCCTTTTTTTTCTTTCCCATTTTCTCCGATCTATCGTTGTAATTGAACACTTTCCATCTTTTTGAAAAGATAGATTTGCAATTCAAATGTATATGGACAAATAATGTAGAGATACATCAGGATCGGCTGCATCCACTACCAATGCAGACAATATTAGGAAAAAGAATCGAAATTGGCATTATTAGAAAAAATTGCACAACGGAATATAAGTTACAATACCTTTCACGTACTAAAAAACAAGATTTGATGGAGTAGTTCTATGTACTCTAGCTTTTGAACCTCTAATTTTATCTTATCTTAGTAGTGAGCACATTATTAGAGCGATGCCCACAGTCTATGAGCCTTACGTGTTTAGAAGACCAGAAGAAGAAATTGTTTTTTCACATGTTTTTACATTTTTTTGTAACAAATGATTTCACGTACCATAGAATAAGTTTACTCGTGTTGATTCTTGCCTTGCATTTACTACGTGCATTTATTACTCCACATTTATTTGGCCGGTGCAAGTATTTAAACAATTTAAATATATACTTGAGCAAGTGTGAGGTCCACCTACTCTCTCGTATTAATTGTTATGAATGCATATAATACAAACAATAAGTGTTACGGTATTTATATTTTCAATTCACTTTTTAGGCTGTCTATAATTTGAAATTAAGGAGAATTATAAAGATATTTAGGATGGTGGGATAAATTTAGACAACTCATATGATGTTACAAAAATCCACTTTTTGGGTTTATGATTAGGCTTAACAAGAGTCTTACCTACTCTTTCTACTTTTTAAACCACTTAATTAAAAGAGAAAAATATGCTGACCTCAAACAAAGAATCTTAGATTGTTGTTCTTTTTTCCTTCTCTCTTTGGGCTGTGATATACATCAGTCCAAACTGATGCAACAGTGCATAGCCTGAGTATGATCAGAAGTAAAAAAAAATATATATATATATATATATATATATATATATATATATATATATATATATGAGCCCACATCACAGACCAAACATCAGTCTGGACTGTGCTTTATATTTACCGTCTCTCTTTTTAGATGTAATTTCAGTACACATTTTCTACATTTGCTCTTAAGTAAGAAAAGCTCAAAAAAAAAGAAAAGAAAGTCAAAAAGTAAGTTTATTTATTCAATTTATACTCCAAAGCCTAGTACAGCTACCTTACCTGTCATTTTCAACTCAAGTACCGTCATTATTTCATTCAATTTCTGCCTTTTTTTTTTTTTTTTTTTTGGGGTTTGTGCTAAGAAAGTGGAAATTTGTCCACTTCGATCAAAGTAAAGTGCTGAACACGTATGATGAAATCTTTAAAAATGGTTTTTCTTTTTTTTCTTTTTTAATATTTATATTTGGTCACTCAATTTCATCATAAGTCCTGCTTTTACTTTTCGAAAAGTCAAGGGAAATCATTTTTTTTTTGTCACATGCTTCTTCCCATTGCTTGTCATGTGAGGAACCGTAAGGAATTTTTGCACCTAATGACCTAATGGTGGGACTCAAAAGTCATAAACCAATACACAATGCAAAATACAGCGGAGATAAGAAGAGTAGAAAAAAAATTATAGGTGGGCTTTATGCATGGAAAATTCAACATCCGCTACAAAAAAGTCATTGAGTATGAACGGTCAGGACATTTTCAAGTATTAAGTGAATTTATGTTAAAAAGTTTTGAGTTTTAATCTTGATCGTCCATATTCAATAACAACAGGATGCAAAGCCAAACGCAAAAAGTTAAAAGATACTGTAATCTATAGTCTCAAGTAAGTACATAATGTGACGCCCCAAAAATTAGCTTCATACTGAACAAGTGGATTGTTTACATTAAGTAGGTAAATTATAAAAGTACTGATGTAGGGATAAGTTTCATATTGTTTATTATTAGTTGAAATTAAATTTTATAAGTGGTTATAAGAAATTTTAATTATAACTTGACGAATTCCTTTGAAATAAAATTGCAGATGTAGAACATGTGGATTGCCCATAAATTATAAAGGTATTAATAGATGTTGGGGACGTTTGGGAGAAGAGAGGACTGCACTGTTGAAGATTTAGATTTTTTCAAAAAAAAAAAAAACATTCCTACTTTTTATATCATATCAACTATTTTTTAATAACTTTTTTTACTTTTTATATCACATCAAACATTTTTTTATTACCATTCAAATAAAATACTCACTAAAAAACAAAAAAATTTACTTTTCAATACAAAAAATTTACAACATTCATTCTACTTTATATCACATCAAAAGTCAACAATCCCCTAACCCACAATCCCCTCCTTTGCCAAACACCCCCGTTAAGTAACACATTGAAGTATTAGTGAAGATGTGGTAACACTGTAGCGCTAAAACACTGCACGTGGATTGCCCTAGGTCTAGACATACTAAGTCTCCCACATTGGAATGGTAATCCAGATGTAGTTACACCATGTGACACTAAACCATTGCATGTAAATTGTCATGGGGCGTAGACATGTGAGTACTTAGGAGTGTACAAGCATGGCGGTTATTAACCGCTTATAACCAGATAATTGAAAATAACCGGATTACCGGAGAACCGAACAAATCGAAAAACTGGGAAATCGAAAATACCGCAATCGGATAACCGGTTAAGCCGGTTGCGGTTGCAGTTATTAATTTTAGAAAAACCGGTTATTAACCAAGTAACCGAATAACCGGTTTATATATATATTAATTTTAGACAAGTTTATATACACTTTTTTCTCTTTTTTTTTTTTTTTTTTTTTGTAGCTGGGAGCTGTTGCTCCCTGCTGTAGGGAGAATGAAGCTCCCTACAGAGAGCTTTTTTTTTTTTGCAACAGGGAGCTAGAGCTCCCTGCAGGCTGAATGCTCCCTGCTGCAGCATGCATGTTAAGAGAGAGAGAGAGAGGAGAGAAGAAAAGAAAGAAAAAAGAGAAGAAAGAAAGAAAAAGAAAAAAAAAAAATGAATTTGTCCCACATTAAATATGAACAAACTTTTTTCACTTCTTTACTTCAAAAATAAATTTTTGATGAGAAGTGATTAAAAATAATTTTTTTTTTTTTTTTTTTTGTGATTCATAATATTCAAACCGGTATTGAAACCGGCTATTAGCAACTACAACCGGGGTCTCGGTTACGGTTGCGGTTACTCAAAATTGAATAACCAGAGACCCCAGTTCTGGTTGCGGTTATTGCCCAATAACCGCAACTACAACCGGTTGTACACCCCTATGAGTACTAAGTTGGCTACAATATTAAACTTATAGCACAAATATACTTGGCACTTTTCCTAAATTGTAGTGTGACAACTTTTCATTATATATGCTGACATGACACTATAAACTAGTCATTATTAAAAGAAAAAAAAAAATCAATGGTGGATTGATATTGTCATGTCAGCATACTAGGATAGGCTATGTTATTTAGCATTTTTTAGTCTTTTTTCTAATATTTTCAGCTGACGTGGTATGTTCAATCCACCCTTAATTAGAACAATCTTAATGGAATAGGTAAAGAAAAAAATTAAGGCTGTATTGAACATGCATGTCACGTCAGTTGAAAATGATGAGAGAATGCTAAATAATATTTCTCAAATAATAAGAAAATGTTAAAAATTACATTTTTATCTTACCATTATCTCACGATTTGCTGACGCAGCAATGTCGATAAGTCTTTGGATAGTCATTGTCAATAAAAAATATATATATATCTATGGACTGAGTGACTACAAAATTAGTTGACTGAGATATTGATAAAATAAAAGTCTAATTTTAAGCATTACGTCAGATTTAGGGAAAGAAATTAAAATAAGAAAGAATAAAACAACTAAAACCTTGTTAAGCATGCGCTGCATGCTGTCTGTGCACAGAACTGCAAACATATATACCTGATAAAAAAAAAAGGAGAGAGAAAGAAAGAAAGAAAGCCCAATGAAAATAAAAAAGGAATCATTCGGGCTCACTTGTTCTAAAACTGTGGAATGTACATAAATCAGATAAACAAGAAGGTCGTCGCCGGGAAGATTCAAATGATGGAGAAATTAATTCCATGGATTCTTCGGTGAAAGGAGGCTTGGATGGCACCGGCAAATGTGCATCCTTTTCTCTAATCATTTGAATAACCGTTGTCATGGTAGGACGTAAAGAGGGCGACTCTTGAGTACACAACAAACCCACCTGAATTACTCTTGTAACTTCTTCAACGTCTTCGATCTTCATGCTTACATCGATAATCTCCGATACTGTATTTGATTGGAAGTGCTTCCATGCCTATATATTTATATATATGTTCAGACAAACAGAAAGTCAAAATAACAATTAGAAAAAATTCTCTAAGTAAATGAATATGGAATTTCACACTGTGGGATCCATGTATACTACATTTTTTTTTTCTTGTCCTTTTTTCAACTTTTCAAAATCACTATTAATTAGATTTATGAATTTCACATGATCTAAATATGAGACCCACATATCTAATAGTAATTTTAAAAAATAAAAAGATATGAGAATAATACTAGTGGATGTTATAGCATTTATATATATATATATATATATATATAATTGGCAAGGTTGTGAGAGTTTACATTAGTAACAAGAGTTTCAAACGTTTCAGAAGGCTGAAATTCACTGTTCCGATGACCGCTGACAATTTCGAGCACAAGAACCCCGAAGCTGTAGACATCTACTTTTTCGGTTAGTCTTCCATGGGCAAGGTATTCAGGAGCTATGTACCCTCTTCAAGCCGTACGTTAACAAGAAACAGTTTTTGTTAGTATACATATATACATATATATAGAGAGAGAGAGAGAGAGAGAGAGCCATGAAAGATTCAGCAGATGATCTAGAAGGTGAATATATAGAAATACCCAATTCAGTAGACTTACAGTGTGCCAGCAATGGCAGTGCTGATGAGGCTTTTGTCGCACGAATAAAACCTTGCGAGGCCAAAATCTGCAATTTTTGGTTTATGTCTCAAGTCTAACAAAATGTTGCTTGCTTTGATGTCTCTATGAACAATCCGCACTTGACAGTCTTTATGGAGGTATTCCAAACCCTCAGCTGTTCCTACGATTATTCCAAGCCTTTTATTCCAATCTAGTTCCTTCTTCTTCTCTGAGTCTTCCTTCCATGGCACCACATAAAGTCATCAACATACATGCTTTACACCAAAAAAAAGTGATATACCTTCATAATCATTAATTTATAATTAAGAAACCAAAACTAGGAGTCTAGGACCAATTTGTATGAGATGAGACTAGGAGTCAGCATTTTTAGCATTACTTATTGGTAAATGAGTAATGCTAGAAACCATATTTTTATTCTTCGATGTTGACATTACAATTTTAACCGACCATTAGATCAATTTTTGTTTTAAAAAAATAGGGAAAATTTCAGAAAATCTCCCTAAAGTTTCAGTCGTTTAGAAATGTCTTCCAATGTTTAAAAACTCTCATTTTAGGCTATTGAACTTCTAATTTCTTTTATTTCTCTTTTTCCATTAAGATTTTTCGTTAAATCATAACAAATGAGTGCCAAAATTCTCAAAATACTTCACTTTTTTTTTTAAGAAAAAAAATAAAAAAGAATTTGCAAGGATTTAGGCGTTGGTTAGGATTTAGGGCCTGTTTGGGATTGCGTTAGAGAGCTTAAAAAGTACTTTTAGTACCTAAAAAGCTGTGTCAAACAAAAAGCTGGCCTGTTTGGTAAAAAATTCCAAAAGTACTTCTTTGACTTTTTATTCTAAAAATGGTTCAAACGCACTTTTAAAAAAAGCTTAAAAATGAAGCTTTTGCCAAAAAGCTCTTTTTGACATTAAAAGCTCTATTTTCCAACGCAATCCCAAACAAGCCCTTAATAAAATTTGTAAAAATAGACACGCTTGAATCGTTTTTATATATATAAAATAGTATTTTGAAAATTTTGACAGAATTTAACAGAAAATTCTAACATATGAAATAAGTGAAAGAAATTAGAAGTTCAGTAGCCTCAAATAAGAGTTTTAAACATTATAGGACATTTCAAAACAACTAGAAATCTAAGTGAGTTTTTTGAAATTTCTAAAAAATAAATAAAAGGCTGATTGAGATTGTCACGTCAATATTATATTATAACAAATAATTGTAGAATAAAAATGTTATATATAGCATTACTCTTCACTGATTACCATCACAATTGACTGCTTTTTCTTAATTTCCTACCAGGAGAAAAGAGAAGATAGAGGTTGAAGTTGTTACCGAATAAGAGACGGTCAAGGCTTTTGTTTGCGAGGAATTCATAGACAAGGAAGCTATCGATGTGGGTGAAGCAGCAACCCAGGAAACGAACCAAGTTCTTATGTTGAGCTCTGCGAATTATTTCCATTTCATTGTAAACCTCCTCCGTACGGCCCTTTCCACTTGCAAATAAACGCTTTATCGCGATTTCTCTTCCATCTGGTAAGGTTCCCTATATAATATTATTCATGAGTTGCATAATATATAAGAATTTAACAGAGGGAGTCAGAAAAAGTAGAAGAAATATATATATGTATATATAAATATACCTTAAAAAACTTCACCATATCCTCCTTGACCAAGCTTGTGAGCTTCATTGAAGCAATCAGTTGCTCTCTCTAGCGTTGAGTACTTGAACTGCAAGAAATGCTGGCTTCTGTCTTGTATTGATAATCCCGTCTCCAATGCTTCAGATGGAATTATAAGCAATGTTAATGGTGAGAAACAAAATTACTGAAGTGGGATAATAAAATCTTACGAAAATTTCACTTACCACCCTTTATTTTTCATTACTTTTACCATCAAACTCTTAATCTTAAAAAGTATCAATTTAAGGTTGTCATTTATCATAAATTTGCAATGCCAACTTACCCGTCCAAATTGATGAGTCAAATTCTCAAAGTATTTATATGATATTTATAAAATTACAAAAATACATTGATTTAATAATTAAAAATTAAAAACAAATACAAAAAAGACATGAGTATTTTGAAGATTTAACGTTAAATTTGGACAGGATGGTAAACTTTTAAAATATCGTAACCTTAAATTGATACTTTTTAAAGTTTAAGAGTATGATTGTAAGAGTGATAAAAGATCAAAAATGGTAAGGAAAGTTTTCCTTAAAATCTTATTTTGAAGATTACTTTTTATATTTGGGTCCTCCATACTTTCTTGGTAAGCAGTTCTACCGACGCAGAATCCGATAGTAATGGTAAAAGTACAGAGAGCAACCACGCCGGTAGCATATATAGCATAAGACAACATGTTGGGGGCGTCGGTGCTGCTGAAGAAGTCATAATCGGCGTAACGTAAAAAGCAGCCGGCGTTCATGACACGGCCAGCCGACGACGGCAGGCAACTCAAGGAAGACAAGGCTGCGTTTGCGAGGCATATAGAACACATATCAGCGTTGATAGTCTTCCAGCAATTGGCCATAGCATAGATGGATGCACCTGATTCCAACTCCTGATGCTGTGCTGCATGGCCTCTGTTATGTGGTGCCTCTTTTGCAATGTCCATCACAAGCTGCCTCGTTGTATCATTAAAGCCCTGACTCACTCCAAAACTATCACTGCAGATCTATTTCCACTCAATCCACAAAACGGCACCATGTTAGATAAACATCTACAAAATTTTATTGAAATGTGTATTTATTTCATTAATTATTATATTTTTAATCAATTTTTGTTGGACTTTATTTTTTAATTTTAACCCTCCTTGACCAAAATTCTGGCTCCATTACTGATGCCACATCATATACAAATTTGGAATAACTTTACTTACCCCTGAATTGTCACCTCTTTTGCAATGTCTCCCAAAATTTAAAGTCTCTCAATTCAATGTATTGAAGTTTCAATTAGTTGTAATACCCCTCTTCCGTTATGATTTTTGTTAAATTCTTTTAAAATTTTCAAAATACGCATATTTTTTTAAAAAATATATAATTTTTTTTTTTCAAAAACTCAAGCGTGGATATTTATGCAAATTTTGTAAAATCCTAACCGGTGCCTAAATCCTTATAATTTTCTTCTATTTTTTTTCTCCTAAAAAAATGGGGTATTTTAGGAATTTTAACACCTCTCTGAGGGAAAAATTGAAAAAAAAAATTAGAAATTCGATACACTAAATTGAGAGACTTTGAATTTTTTAAAAACATTACAAAAATGGTGACAATTCAAGGGAGTAAATAAAGTTATCCTAAAAAATTTTAAAATAGTGTGACAACATATTTACCATTAGGACTGGGAAATCTAATATATATTATGAAATGGAGAGAAAACAACTGGGTGTATTTTTTAAATAAAATAAAATAAAAGCAAATATGTCTTTTTATTTTTCTCTATTTTGGTCTTTAAAAAAAAAAATTGAAGAAGAACAACAACAACAAGGTTCCTTCTAGGGGAACATGTATGGACCTCCAAGTTAATTCATTGTCAACTCTGAATTTAGACACTGGCTTCCAACAAATACTAGTTAAAATAAGCAATTTCTTCCTAGAATCATCGGAAAAAACTGATCATAACAAATTAATTTCTAATCCATACTAACTTATTTGACTCGACCATATATAGCAAACTCCTAACATCACTCAACCAAAATATATAGGATATCCTTTTTTTTATATGCATGTCAATGATCAAGATCTTTTTTCAATTCTTAGGGTATTGTGTCATATACAATTTCTTAAATCTGAACAATTCTTTTCAAATTAAATGAAGAGGATTTTGCCGCAGTAGCATTTATCAATTTTAAACTGTGGTAAAATATAGTAAACACAATACTGAGATGGTAAATATAATTGGTTGGTAAAAGTGATAAATACTACCAAGAGCGTTTCAATATTAACTGGCCATAGAATTTCAAGATCAATAATGTTTACAACTCATTTCATGAACAGAATTAAAGAAGCATGTTAAAAAGCTTAGATATGTACTCTAAAAGGCACATTAATCATCAAATCAAGTCCTATGCCCAAAGAGAGAGAGAGAGAGAGGAGAAAAAAAAAAACAAATAACTTTTAAAACTTTGAAAGCTTCACACATGTGATAATGGTCATGGCAATGTAATGACAATTATAATCTCAATAACTCAATAAGAAAAGTGCAAATGTTTCTTTTTGCCTCCACTAAAAAAATCATTGAAAATCCTCCTACTTTCCTTTTTTTTTTATTGAATTTCCTACTCCCAGAACATTAATGTATTAGAGTAATTACCTGCGTGTCATCAACTGGTTCAATAGTTTCTTCAAAGAAACTATAATTCTCTGCCCTGATAAAGCACCCATCAGCATAAACACGACCGCCGGTGTTAGGAAAGCAATTGGGCAAGAGGGACTTCAAATGGTCGAAGCACATTTTACACTCTTCGCCTGAAAGATCGTCCATGCACTGCGAAAACAGATAGATTCGGTCAGGCGGCTCGCCCACTTCGTTAAACGCAAACTTGTTGCGGACCATCTCTTGTTCCATTGCTACAACCAGATGCCAATAGCCATCCACGTAAAGTGATGCATTGCGCACGAGCGTCTTCCTGCATGAGCGGGCAATCACGTCCGCTATCCCTTGGTCCGCATGCGTTGGATGAACCGAGAAGAGGACGAGGATGATCAAAGAAAAAAGATGAGAAGCCGCCATGAGAGGAAGCCTAATTTGATTAGTACTGTTTTGTGCTTTTGATTTTTTCTTTTGGGCTTATTTCTTGTTTTCATTGTTTCCTGTTATATTTAGAGAATATGGTTATAGCTCAGGCCTTAAATGTGTGAGGTTTTGGTTAGAGACAGAGGTGCATGGCAGAAACGAACATATGCAACGAACTAATTAAAGAGTGAAATTAGGGGCTTTTTCAGCGAGAGGTGGAATTAACACATACAACTCAAAACTAGATGAATAATTAACTACTGCCCAAGGTTGGCTCCTTTTCAGTTTTTTTCTTTGTTATCCTTAAAACTATATATATATGAATATTATGTAAATTTTTGCAGTGTCACCCAAAAAAAAAGGACACAACACCCTTTATGGACTAATTCGAACAAAGCGATTAGGAGAAATTTCTTTCAAATTAATCTATTAAATTGAGAGTGATGTTTTATTTCACTTTTATATTATTATGCTGACGTGATCGATAGGAATTAATAGTAATTGATTTTTTTTTTTAAAAAAAAATTGATGGCTTATCCAAGGACTACTAGACCTTGTCAGATAAGTATAATGAGATAAATGTGATGTATTATATAGCATCTCTCTTCCCTTATTTTTTATTATTATTATTTTTTAAAAAAATAATCAAGATATCATTAAAAGCGTAAAGAGTCTTATACCATATACACTAGAAGTATACAAAAAAAGTTACCTAACTCGTAGGGACAAAAAAAAAAAAAAAAAAAATCATGATACAAAATGTTGAAAAATAATGACTTTTAATTTCCTCCAAAGTCGTCTTATGGTCCGTAAAACTTTTATCATTCATTTCCCTCCAATAAAACACAAGACATGAATGCACCATCTTTCACACAACAATCTCTTCTCTTAAATTAATATGTATTTAAAATGAGTAATAATATATACTACACAAATATCTTACATAGCTAACATGACAAGGTATAGTAGCCCTTAGATCATATATATATATATATAGGATAATTAGGACTACCACATCAGCATTGTGAAATAGTTATAGGATAAAAATATAGTATACAATATTACTCAAACTGAAAACCTATATGACTAAAAAGAGTAATGCTATATACCACATAAACATCCCACAAATATTCTACAAAGCTGACATGGCAAGGTCTAACAGTCATTGAATTTTTTTTTTTTTTTAACAGCAGCTGATCCAAGAGCTACTAAACTTTATCACATCAGCTTTTTGGGATGTTTGTCTTGTGATATGTAGCATTACTCAACTGAAAAACATTTGTTGTTTCTCGTGTAATATCTGATATCGTGAGAATAGTTAAACAGTTGTTGATGCCTATTGAAACCATAAAGCCGTCTTAAGAGCACAAGTTTTTGCTTAGAAAATGTCAGCAGAAGGATTCAATCCATAATTACAGGAAAATTTCTCAACCAAGAATACATTTACAGAAACTAATCAAAAACTTGAAACCTGCCAGACTCTTTTCTCTTTCTATCCCTAAGTATTCACCCCAGGTTCAAATGATGCAGAGAGAACAAACAACAAAATGAAGCAGCAACAGATGACCAGAGAAAGAAAAAAAAAATTAAAAGGGTCAGAAACCATCATCATTATTAGTGATATTCTTCTGTGTTTTCTCCAGATATATGCACTTTCTTATCCCTTTTGACAGAGTTAAGATAGCAATAACGTATAATTTACACAAGATACATGGCACAACAACCCAATCAGGATTTTCTCTCAGGTTGTCTAATCTGTGTTAGGGCATTTCCAAAATACAACTCTTTATCTACTTGCAGAAGTTGAGGAAGCTTCATATAGAACTGATCTTGAACTGAGCCCCAGCATTCATGATATTCTCATGGATTAGGCAGGTCACAAACTCCTGCTCAATCCTTTCCTAATAAATGAACATAAACAAAGCTCATCCACTTGTACTTCTAGTAAAATATTTTTGCCAAAATTTAACATTTGTTTTATAAGTAATTGACCTCACGGGAGGGGGAAATGGATATTCGAACTAGTAATTTTCGCTTCATGAGACGTAGTTCCCAACCCATTGAGCTACTCCTTGGGATTGCCAAGATTTAACGTTTCCCAGCCGCCACAAGAATTTCTTGAGATCAACTATTTTGCTGTTCCTAACTCATAGAAGAACTGTAGATACGATACTATTGATCATCCACCAAAGACACTATTGCAATTCCCTTGCTAGAAAAGCTTGAACACTCTACTCGTAACTCATCACCAAGCACAAAATCCCTTCTTCCATTAGTCTGCATGGCAAAACAAGGCAGAAAGTAATCTTCATGAGCCCAAATGCAAGGGAAAGAAAAGTATCTCTCATTTTTTAGGCATTCATGCTTTACTGTCATTTCAAAGCCAATAATGATCCATAACGCAAGATGGTCTCCTATTATTCTAGCTAGTTCCTCCATAGCTAGTTGTGAGGCATTAATTTATTCTTAGAGATGGGCAAGAGGTTTGAGAAAGTAAATACAACTGTTATCATTGCTATATGTAAGGTTTTTGCATCGGTTTGTCTTGAATAAAAATCTATAGGGAGAGTAAACAGGGAGCAGGATGAATGAAGTGGAGTGACTCAATGTTGTAAAGCAACTGATTCTACACCATTCAAATTAAAGCTCTACAAATCAGCTACAAGAGCAGCCTATCGTTGCTGAAATAGAATGTTGGGATTAATAAGTGTCAAGACAAATAAAGAACAAAAATTGAAATGTCATCTTCATGAAAAGCTGGTGCAGCACAAATTAAGGACAAGAGAAAAGATTGGTCAAATTATGCAACCAGCTAAACAGCACTACTGAGAGAGATGGTGCAGAATAACCAACTTATATTGGAGTAAGTAGTGGCACAAGACATGTTGGTGTATAATTTAGGATTAAATACATCTGCGGTCCCTGTAATTTGTTGGCAGTTTAAATTGTCCTTGTGATATTACAAATCAAATCCTTTAGTTTTTAAAACTGTTTCAATTTGGTCAAAATCATGATGAAAGCCAAACAGGTGTTACTGATTCTCTTTTCATGTGCCCTTTTCTTATGACATGGCTGGCAGCTATGCAGCTGATATAGCATTTAAAGAGGATCGCATTAATTGGCATTTGTCCCACCATGAATCCTAATAAAAGACTCTCATTCACTAAAGCATAAATCATTTTACTTAATGCCTCCATAACAATAATAAACAAAAAGAAAGACAATGGGTCTCCCTATCTCAAGACACAAGAGCTACTAAAGAAACCTGTTGGAGTACCATTCACCCATATAGAAAAGTGCACTGAAGAGATATAATATGCTATCCATTTGCACCATCTTTCTCCAAAACCACTTCTCTACAAATACAAGAGAAAACCCAATTGACATGGTCATAACTCATAAGTCTTTTCAATGTCCAACTTGCACAACACACCTGGTTCCATAGATATATAATATGCTATCTATTTGCACCATCTTTCTCCAAAACCACTTCTCTACAAATACAAGAGAAAACCCAATTGACATGGTCATAACTCATAAGTCTTTTCAATGTCCAACTTGCACAACACACCTGGTTCCATAGATCTAATTCTGCTATCAAGGCACTTGTTGGCAACGAGAACATAGTATCTGCCTACCCTTGATGAAGGTGTTCTAAGGCTTAGAAACGATCTTCTCCACTACAATTTTTAACTTGTTAGCTAGAACTTTGGAAACAATTTTGTACACTCCCCCCACTATGCTAAGAGGTCAAAAATCCTTGATGCCTATGGCCTCTGTTTTCTTCGGTATAAGAGAAATGAATGTGACATTGAGGCTTTTTTCAAACATACCTCTAGCGTGAAAATCATAGAAGACATTCATGATGTCCGCTTTGAGTTAATTAAAAAACCAAAACAAATATTATAAACTTTTTGTTGATATGGCAATCATGTGGACAATTGTGCCAGCTAGTCAAGTCACACCTATCTCAACCTCTTTAATTGCCATGTCAACTGCATAGCTTCCCAGTCATGAAAAAAATGCCACATGAAAAGAGAATTAGTAACATCTGTTTGGCCTCCATCATGATTTAGACCAAATTAAAACAATAGGCATAAATTGAAACCACTAGCAAATTATATGAACAAAGAGTGTATCTAACCCTATAATTCAACAGAAGTTTGACCTAGATGTCCTGGCAAAACAAGATTCTTGTAACCAAGCCAAAAGGTTGTGGAGAGGAGTTATATTCGAGCGTGAAGTAAATCATAAGAAGCAGAAATGAATTAGACTATTACAAAAACATAAAAACAGGATGGCACATACCTCAAACCGATACATTGCACGAAGTCCTCCACCCAAATCAAGGACCAACCCATGTGCGCGAATTTGATGAACCTTGGCAGTAACTTTTGTTCCAATCTTCATCTTTTTCGCACTTATAAGACCCTTCACTTCATCCATTTTATCAGTCAAATCATCACTAGTACGTAAGAGAGATGCAAAATCATACTTATTCCCATCTCCATCTTGACTTCTGAGGATAGAATGGGATTCTTTCTCTCCATTTTCCAAGACACGTTTTGACTTCTTAACACTCTTCATTGGGAAGATAATAGAATCAGAAAATTGTGAATCACCCTGAGGAGAGGATGTTTTTGACTTTCCTTCTGATTTTGAAGCACAGACAGGATTAGTGGTACTCTTGGGATTCTGACTCAAAGGAGCAGATTTTTCCTCCTCATCACACTCTGCAGCACTTCGAATTAGAATTGTAGGTATCGAGGAAGTAGAGGGGTTTACCCCACTCATTTCATATTTGCTCCCTGACAACTCCTCTGATGTGGAATTCTGATTTTCCTGACCATCAGAGACTTCCTCAATTGATGCCCAAATATTAGGTTCTTCTTTCACAGATGGAACAGAACCTTCAACCACACAATTTGTGTCAGATCCAGGTCGAGGTAAAGTCGCTTTAAGGGATAATTTAATGTTACCACGAACATCCTGGCCTATACACATCAAAGAAACCTGCTGGCCAACAGACACCACATCTGAAATCCGGGAGACCTGATCAAATGGAAGATCTAAAATTAATGATGAAGAAATGAAGAAATGAAGAAACAAAAAATAACATTAAAAAATGCAAAATAATACATGAATGGATGGATACTAATGATCTTTATATGCAAAACTCCCAAGTGCAATAGGAGATCCCAATGACTATTAAATAGATCTAATGGAAAATTATATGAAAGGGGTAAAGGAACCTTGAAAAACTGACTTAAAAATATAGAAGCAAATCCCTAGCCAAATCTGAAATGCCATACGGCCTATATCCCAACTACAAGGATTAGCTACAAATCCTTTTTCCACCATCTTATTTCTACATGTCTCCCATCAAAACATAGGCGATATCATTTCCATTCTCAGAACCTTGACCAAAGTCGTTTGTCCTCACCCATTCCTCAAAGCACCTTTACCTTCAACCATTAGATCTGACAAGATTGACCTCGTGACCTCACCCTCCACCCCTTGTTTATGGGAGACAAGATGCTATTGGTCTAAAGATCATTGGCAGCTTACACTACTGCACTGTGTCCTAAGTTCTCATTTAAAGGCATCCAACACCTGTATTATTCCTAGTCTTCAATTTGGGTCATCGGGTTATGACTGATATGACATTTGTATTTGCAGTGGCTCAATTTGAATCTCTTGCAAGTCTTTGCAAAATTCTATTTTGGTATTCCAGGGGTATTTTGGTATGAAGACTGTCTGGAGCCTTCTAATAATTTCCAAGTCTCCTAGGATGTTTCTTGGTTTTAGTAATCAAACTTCCAAAAACTCTATGATTTCTCGATTGGGAGTTCTGACACTGCTAAAGAAAGAGTTTGCAAGTCTATGACATTTATTTTATATTTTCGACAAATAATAGAAGCTTATAGAAATGTGCAAAAGAGGGCAGGCCTACTACACGAGATGCACACAAATCTCATATATTTTACCTACCCTTCAAAGATCATTAGACTTTGATTGGTAGAATTTTGGGTGTTCAGGTGAATTGAAGGAATTAGCTCCTTTCGCTCTCTCCCTTTTCAACTAATCCTCCAGTAAATTCTCTGTAGAATCCTCTTCTATCATCAATCACCCCCGGCCCTTTCTCTTCTAATTTTCTAAAACATAAAATTCCTTACTTTCATAACCCTACTTCCCTCACCAATTTTAATTTGCAAGACAGACAGTAAGCTAAAGAATCACAAGGCTATCCTGCACTAGAATGGGCTGGATTTTGAATTTTTAAAGCATTTAAAAAAAAATTACAAAACACTCGAATGAAAAATAGGGGTTCAAGCAACTATAAATTGGATCTATAATGAAGAATGCTCAGAGAAAGTTTAAAAAAAAAAAAATTGTTGACAGAACAGCAAACAATCCATTTGAAAAGAAAAGGAGAGGGCTAGGGATGGGATTGGAGTAATGAACACCAGTTACTTCTCTAAGTAGCACTTCTCCTCCCTTATACATACCGGCTCATGTGACAACTCAGAAATGTGTAAAAGGCCTTGCTGGCCACCATTAAACTCCACAAATGCACCATATTCTTTTACTGAAGTTACAACACCTTTATAGATCCCTCCTATTTCAATCTCACGACCGACAATAAAATCAACCTGCAGAACAGAATAAAATGAAAGGCAGTTAAAACAGAACACAAATATGTACTTAATCACTACTGGCTAACCATAAGCCACATGGAAAAACTATGAATCATGCCAATCATTTCCGCATGCAGAGCAAACAACTACAGTTTCAGTCAGTTCAGTTTTATTTTGAAGTTTGCCAGTTCTAGATTAGGTTATGGTTCCAAAACTACCTGGAATGGAATCAACTTAAACAAGAGTTTCACTCCTGTTTAAAATGCATCAGTATGTGAAACTTCCATCCTTTTAATAATAAAATTGCAGCCAAAAAACCATGAGGAAACTTATGAAGCATAATCTTTGTGTGTGTTTTCTTTTATTTATTCCTCCAGAGGAAAGAGTGTTGTAAAGTTCTGAAGCATAATTTCATTTTATTGGTACTGGAACAGATCCTCATATCCATAGAAATGGGAGCACGTTAAAATTACCGCTACTTAAATTAAAAAAAAAAAATCAAATTTAAATCCAATTAAATCTGGAATATAGTAGCTCAATTGAAAGAAATAATTACCTTTTCTAATACTTTTGTCATTACAGCTTGATTCTTAGCAACTATGGTAAGTGTTCCATCACTTACAGACATTCGTGCACCTGTATTATGGTAGGCATAAAAAAAATGATTATTAGATAAGTGATGGTAAGTTACACAACCATGAATTGATCAACATAATCTCAATATTGCAGCATCGAACAGATCTTTCCCAAAGTATGTAAGAACCAAAGTTGATGGTTTTTCCAATTTAATTATAAAAGTGACTTAAATAAATATCCACATATTTGAGATATTAGGGCAATTTCAAATATGATTGAAAAGGTGTATAATTTAATTTGGGGCCGCAATGAGATACTAGTCCACTCTTAAATAGATTAATAGGATACTTCTAATAGACAAAAATCATCTGACAGAAATAAAAATTACAGTAACAGTTTATTTTATCAAATAACTAATAATTAGAAAACAGGAAAAGTAAAAAATTGTTTATGAAGAAAGGACATTTTAACTGACAGGAAAAAAATATTATAAGGACTAATAAAGAATAATACAGTTTAAATGTCCAAATAAATTTTGAATGCAGAGTATTTTGGTGTCAAGCACTTGCAAATGCAATGGATCGTCATTCAAAAATAAGTATGAAAACCTGGATACATGAAGTGAAAGTACAATGGCGTCAAGAGCATCAAATGGCATGGAAGGCAGAGTATTTTGGTGTCAAGCACTTGCAAATGGCATGGCTCGTCATTCAAAAATAAGTATGTATACATGGATACATGAATTGAAAGTACAATGGCATCAAGATCATCATATGGCATGGATCATTGCTCAAAAACAAGTATGAAGACATGGATATATGAATCCTAAAGAACATTACTAATATCACCATAGAAAACTTCCCCCCATATGTATGTGTTATTTCATGAAAATAATAAGATACAAAAAAAGTCCACAGCAACCATAATGAGATGTGCAAGGATCCAAAAAAGGGAGGTACTGGTCAAATTATAAACAAGGACCCCCAAACTGACTAAATCATATGCATTCAAGAGATGGGCATTCTCAAGTAGGAATCAGACCTGTTTCCTCTTCAATCTTTCTCTTTAAAACTCCTACAGGTCCAATCAAGCGACGTAGGGCATCATTACTGAATTTCAAGGTAGCTGCATGATGGTAATAAATTCTCAAGCTCAAAAGGCACTATCACCACAGTAATGCGTGCTACTTAAACAGAACTCAAAAGCTCAGTTAGGTATAAAATCCAACCTAATCGAGGAGAATTCCTATCATCCGGAGTACGTGGTGTATTGATCTCTCGCTCCATGTGGTCAAGGATTTGAAGACGACCTTTAAGTGCAGGCTCCAAAGACTCACAAATGATATCTAAAGGAATTCCAGCAGGTTTTATATCCAACTGAATTGCTGTAACTCCTTTTCGCGTGCCAGCAATTTTGAAGTCCATGTCTCCCAGATGATCCTCCAGTCCCTAGGGAAATCCAATATATAATAAACTCTTAGTGCAACTTGGCAATAGGCCACCAGTAAACATTTGGACTTTTAATATATATGTAATAGTTAAAACTTGAAACACAAACATATTAATATGGTTTTAGAAGCTCAAAAATAAAAACTTGAAGACCAATATGCTAATTCAAAGTCCCCACAGAGAATCAAATTACTTATTCCATTAAAAGGAAACATTGCTTCAAGCACTTAATTGAAAAGGAGTTTATGACAAAAAATATGAACATATTCCTCAAAAGATGAGGAAGTGAAGGTCTCTATTGGCTTTTGGAAATCTTCACAATTTAAATTAAGAAAACAGCAGTACCAAAAAGAATTTTGCACAGATAACCACAATGCAGAAGATAATACAAAGAAGCCAAGTAGAACTCTCACCAAAATATCAGTCAATATACGATAGTCCTTAATTGTTCCAGTTGATGGATCAATCTCACTAACAAGACCCACTGAAACACCAGCTACATGTTCGTGTAATGGAATGCCAGCATCCATCAATGCCATACTGCCTACAAAAGAGGAGGCTTATATGTCATGAAAATATTTATTCACAAGAGAAACTCAAGCCATTCTATTGTGGTTGATCTTGAAGGTTAAAGGGAGTTACAAAGATGCAGCAACAAACATAACATGATACAAACTCTACTGCCAACACAATTACACACACATATACTAGCCTATTAGATTAATCTAGATTATGGAACAACAGAAAATGAACTCCCCAGTCTGCAAGCAAATAACAAAAAAATTAGGAGGAAAAAATGGCATGGCAGAGAGCGACTACTTTGATAGGAAGAAAAGAATACCTCCACAGACAGTTGCCATAGATGTTGAACCGTCTGAAGCCATGACCTCTGAGTTGACACGGACCGTATAGGGAAAATTGTCTTCAGGAGGTAATACAGCTAGCAGGGCTTTCTCGGCAAGAGTTCCTACAAGTCGAAATTACTTTTTATGAAAACTTTTTCTAACATTCTTTACAATGCTCTTCCCAGAAGGTAGGCATTTTATGTTGTTCAATGATATTGTGCATTTCAAACAGAAATCTTTGCATCTGAAGACAAAGGAATCCAAGGTATAGAATGATCTGATGTCAAGCAGCAAATGATATAACTATCACTCACGTAAAATGGAAACATAGCAAACTTCTTTTATGTCGGATTGATATTGCTAACTCCAATTGTTCTTTGTGACTTTTTTCCCTTTTTGATAGAAAACCAAGACAGCGAAAATGCAATAATGGGGAGAAGCTCTAGTAAGTATTCGATGGGTATAACTTTTTGTATCATCAGACTCCTGAAGGTTGATAAAATGTCATTTTCAAGATGCAAACATTAATTGGCAGGAAAAGCTTTTTGAGCAGTTAAGAAGTTTCAAGCAGTCTTCAATCTTCTCCAATTAAGCCATCCCTTACGACTTGCATGCTTCGAGTTCTTTCTTAAGATTGGGATGAGTTCAAGAACAGAACAGTTGTCCAATTATCCAATTATCCAATTATCCAATCTCCAAGGAACTAATGTACTTTGGTCTGTGACATTTTGTGCGCCCCTAATGATGACAAACTAGAATTTGGCTTCAGACAGGCCAGTTCCACTCAGGTCCAGGTTAAAAATGCTAGACCTATTCCGAGGGTTGGAAAGGGCTCGACTCAAATGCAGGCAAAAGTCTCGTTAACAGTCCTTAAAGTGTGTTAAGACTACTCCTAAGTGAACCCATATACCAATCTTGGTTCACTCCACCTCCATTTATGTGTTTGGTTCTTTTTTTTTTTTTATGAGTAATCGAAATATTATTAAAAAACGAAAGGCACAACCTGAGTACACAGAAAGTATATGAGAGAAACACCTAAGTAGAAGAATAAAAGAGAACAAGAAAATCATGAAAGCTAAACACAAAGCAAACCAGCCAACTCCTCCCATAATAACCTTCTATCACAATCGGAATTTGGCCCATAAACCCCTTCAAAAGCCCACGAGAAACCATCTTCGACATGTCTAATGGAACAAGCTACAGTATACTCCCCAATACGCTCTTTGATGTTCTCCACCACCCTCCTATCCTATATAACCAAAATGCCACCGGTAGCTCCTCTAGAAGTTGAGCAGCACCAGTCCAAATGCTGACACCCCCACAAGCTACGGACAACACTGCTAAAAATAAACTCCAACTTAGTCTCCTGTAAACAAATAACAACTACCTTCCACTGTCTGAGAAGATTTCTAACTCTCAGACGCTTGTGACCCTCATTTCAACCCTCTTACATTCCAAGATAACAACTTGGGCTTAATAAAAAACCACTAGCAAACCTACCCTTCACTCTACTGCAGCTAGCACTGCCGCTATTCACATCATACAATGACGGAACTATTAATAGACCAAGGGGGGCATGGCTGCCTTGGTTTTCAATTTTTCTTTTAAATTTTTTTAATAATGTTGAATATTTAAGTATTTTTAGGCTTAAAAATTAGGTTCGGCCCCTATCAAAAATAGGTTTAACCCATTGTTCATACTTTAGCCCCTCCAGATAAGAAATCCTAGTTCCATCCTTGGCATCATAGTTTGTGGAGCAAACTAAACTTAATTCTCCGTTGCCTTTTTTCCCAAAACTGGAGCATGAGGCCGACGCCTACTCCAACTGGCCAGCTTCAATGGCTGCAAACAAGGCCACCAGCTCCTCTTCAAAAGCCCCACAATATGCGAGATTATTTCCACTGTCTTCAACACCCACTCTGAAGGCAAAGACCGTGTTGCTCTCTTAGTAAAGACTGCTGGACAGCATCTCAACAGAGTAGGCTCCTCCTCAGAGAACAAATCCAAATCCAGGCTAGGACCCTGCCACTTAGCGCAAGCAATGGGTTCTTATTTTTTAAAGTTCAATGGTGATTTCACAACCATAAACTTCATACAAACTTAACTATGTTGTCTACATAAAGCAATTCTATTATATTCCATGCTGTAATATTACTTTCTTGCTTCTGAATAAAAACTTTCATATCATTTGTAAATCAACAAAACCAGGAGTAAGCAAAGGGTAGGAGTCCAAAATTAACCAAGTTAACATTTCAAAAGTAAAACAGAAATAGCTAAACAAGCATGAACTGAACTTGTGAAACAAATAAAAGCATCCCCAGAAGGCAAACACAAAAATCAATCTCATCTATTCAGTCTTAACTTAAATTTTGTTGACAGAAGCGTAAATTATTTACCATGCCCAACCTCACGCCTGTTCAGGCCAACTCGTTTACCAACTTCATTTATTGAGAATGGTGGAAAACTGTAGTGAAGCATGAAGCGCTTTGTTGGGGGACCAACAAGGGAATCCAAGCGTTGAGCATCTCCGGGTGCTCCAAGTGTTACAGTGCAAAGAACCTATACATAACATTACGTTGTGCTTAGGTTAGAACTCATAAATACTCAAACATAGTAAAATTTAGTTTTTCTTTTTGTCATTTTAAAAATCAGTTACCTAACTCTTAACCCATCAAAGCATAAAGCAAACATGTATCCTCACCTGTGTATCTCCACGATTAAAAATTGATGACCCCTGCAATATAGGAAAACTACCAGCTTCACAATACAAAGGCCTCATTTCGTCAAGACGTCTCCCATCAACTCTAAATCCTTCATTTATAATCCTTCTACGTACAACCTGATAGAGAAAAGAAGGGCAAACATATCTAGTAATCAGTGTTTAAGAAGCACGGATATGATAAAAGGTGTTGAAGAGTATTTCAGAGAGCATATAAGTTTATCTCCATATAAGATATAGTGGCATGGAATACCTTTTTCCTCACTGTGTCTACTGCCTTGGGTAAAACTTTCAAGCTTTCTTCATCACATTCTTCTTCAAGTGCTCTCTTTACATCTTGTGTAATCTTATCTAAAGCCTCTCCACGTTCAAACTGGATTTAAATCATAACACAACATAAAATCTTTAAAAAAAAAAAAAATTTGATAGTGTAATCACCATACCTTCACACACACACATGCATATCATGGAGAGAGAGACAGAGAGCTGGAAAATAATTCCCCAAAATCAAATTCTTGTTGTCATCAACAAAGGTAGTATGTACCTTGCCATAGGAAGGATCAGTAAAAACAGCCTCTATAGGTGCTTCTGCCAAGTTCCTAACTTTCTCCAGTGTTCTATCTGACACCATAGACAATTTATATTCTTTCTTACACTTACCAGCTTTAGCAGCCAGTCTGATCTGAGGTTCAAGATATTTCACTGCCTGAATGTTAAAGTCAAGCATCTAAGTAGCATTTAACAAATAAAGAACTCTGGAATATTTCTACAAGTTCCAAGACTTACCTCAGGATGAGCCAGTCTTAACCCAGCTGCTAGATCTTTCTCTGAGATCTCACGAGCTTGCACATCAATCATTAAAGTTTTGTCCCTTGTACAGGCATATACTAAGTTAAGATCGCTTAAGCTAAGCTGCATTAAACCAATAAGTACAAATAAGAAAATGGGAAAGGATACCCACTTATATAAAGAGAATGTAGACTTCTGTGCCAACAATACCTATGTTCACACAATTGCAAGAAGACTTGAAAGCAGTTTTATGCGAGGCAATATGAACACCAAAGTTTATCAAAATGGAAAGGTATAATTTTTTAGAGACATCATTCTGAACAATAAGTGGGAAAGTGCTTAAAAAAAGGTTATTAAACCATAAATATTTTATGAAAGTTTGCAACATAAAAATATTGAAAGTACATACAAGACAATATAATATTTATGTTTGAATTATTTTAGTACTTTACTTGCCAGCAAAAGCAATATATTTCTTTATGTTATTTCATTATATTCTTCTTCTGTAGACTAAAAAATGTATATTATTCTTTATGAAAATAAATAAATAAATATTGACTCATTTACCATGGCAAATTGAATTCCCGGCACATCGATTTATAACAATGAAATAAGAAAGGTTTTCAAAGACAGCAAGAAGTTGAAATGGAATAGATCTCAAAGAGAATACCATAGGACTAAGCGTTGGGGAAAGGAGCAAATGACACTGAGGCAGCAGTGCAAAGGTCAATATCGTGGCTACTGACATAAACTAAGTTATTTTTGTCCAGTGTGCATATAATTCCCTGCAAGGTACTTGTATCTCATCTAGGGCCCCTATAAATGTGTCTCCCACTAATTGTTTTTCCATATGTTAAAAACAAATGTGAACATAACATTCAAGAATAACATTAAAAAAAAAAAAGGTGATGAAAGAAATAAGGACATAGAGTATCTAAAAGTTTTACCACGTATGCAGTAACTCTGCAAATAAACTAACTTCAAAGTAAGCATATAAAGGATCAGCAAACATGGAAGCAGAAAATAAAATTTTTCAAACACAAAATTCAGTAAAACCTAATATTGTGACCTAAAAGGTCCTCAAGACAATAATGTAAGTGATGCTTCCAGAAAACAGAACATACAGAAATCCATCGAAGACAATTATGATCAAAGGTTGAGCCTTACCTCATCCATGGTTGGGTTTATAATGAATTGCCCAGAAATCCTCCCTATACGTATCACACCAATGGGGCCACCCCAAGGAATATCTGATAACATAAGAGCAGCTGATGTCGCATTAGCTGCCATTACATCTGGATCTTGTTTTCCATCAGAAGAAAGCACATTTGCCATAACCTATGAAACAGGAGATATTAGTGGATATATACTAAGAGTAAAAAATTCACAAACGAGAACTCTAGCAAAATACTCCTTAACGAACCAAAAGAGTACAACATACCTGAACCTCATGGTAGAATCCAGGAGGAAATAGTGGTCGTATAGGCCGATCAATAAGACGACCACATAAAAGTTCACGTTCTCTTGGAGCTCCCTCCCTCCGCATGTATGTGTTTGGGATAACACCTCGAGCAAATTGCTTCTCTTGATACTCAACCTTGTAAGAAGAAAAACCCATCAAGACCCACAAAAATAACAAGGGATAGTAGAGCAACAGTTTTTTTTTTCACAAATACGGCCATATCATCAAAAGGAAAAATAAGGTATCAAGGGCCTTAGATTGCTCTTTCCAAATGGCTCAAATATCAGCAGGGCTGTATGAAATTTCTCTAGCAAGATAGAAACATGCATGGCAATCCTTGCAGTAAGGGCCTTTTCTCGTCTTACTATTTGAGTCAATCTTCATTGGTTTATCTTTTCTCCAACTTTGGATTTCCTTTACTGTTGTAGTTTATAATGCGCCAATCATAACATCAACAATGCACATTTGTTTTCACATACAACAAAGCTCACCTCCAAAATCACATATCCATATTCTGTGTTCTATAATAACACTTTCGCTTCTGCTTTCTAGCAAGTAAATTGAACTAGAAATCAAAATAAAAGCATTATCCACTGCCACCCATTTAGATAAAAACCTGAATGTCCATAATTTCAATTTAAATATACACATACAAATACACTGAACTTTACTTGTTTCTATTACCCCACAAAAAACAAAAACTGAAAAAGAAAAATAAAATACAAACGCATTAACACACATTCACACCTAATCCTTTTTATAGAGTAACAACTTACAGAGCTTAAAGAAAATTAACATCAGGAAGAAACACAAATAAGAAATGCTCAAACCTCGTGCACCAACTGCACATTCAACAAAATCAAACCCAGAAAAAAAAAATCCGTGTAATCAAATTATAATTAGCTAAAAATGGATAAATCTACACGCACAGTGAGGGGCAAGAAATCCCGAATATCGTTCCCTTTGGCGGCCGCGACGGTGGACAATACTTTGGTCTCGTCCATGCCCAAAACGACAGCGCCGTTGGCGAAGCGGGCGATCTTGCCCGTCTCGAGCGTGATCAAGCGCGAGCCAATCTCGAATTCCTCTCTGACGGTCTCGAGGACCTTCGTGCCCGCGACGGTCGCAGGAGGGTCTGCGTCGAGCTGGGACTGGGTGGCGAAGCCGAGGCGGCCCATGCAGACGGTGCGGAAGCCGAGGGACCTCCATGTGAGAAATTGTGGGAGGCTGGTGAGGAGCGGGTTGGTTCTGCTCGCCATGGACGCCATGGCTATTGAGAAATGAAACAGAGAGGTAGTGAAGGGTTTAGGGTTTAAGGGCTTTACCCCCCAAAGAACAAAAAAATATGGAAAGGGTTTTAGCAAGTATAGGTGGTGGTAGTTGAAGAGCTGGGCCGGCCCAGCACAAGTATGTGGGTCTATTGTTGTAGCTTGACACGAATAGATAACTTGTAAAATGAACTAAACCACGATTATTTAACTTTTTTTTAGATAAACCAATAATTTTTTTTATTGGCCTCTAAGGAATTGAAGATACTCTATGCTTAAGTTAGTGTATTGCTTGACAAAATAACCGAATGGAAAATGTTTAGATAGATAGCAAATATGAGTCTCTTCATTTTTTTTAGTGAGCGACCCTTTTTAATGTGAGAGGCTCTTGAATTTAGCATCTAGATGCTTGTCACCTAACGAGCTGAAGTTGTCTCTTGCCACATAACGAGCTGACATTGTTTGATCAATTGTGCAATTGCTTTTCATGTTATTAAAGTTTTGATTAAATGATTAAATTTACCTCTTCTTATTAGCTTAAACTTTTGGAATAAGTGATAATTTAACATGATATTAGAGCAAAAGGATATGAGTTCGAACCTATTTTACGTGATTGGTCTCACCTATTAAAATGAAACTTGAGCCCACACTTGAGGAAGCGTATTAAAATATTAATTAAATAATCAAATTTATATTTTCCTATTAACTTAAACTTTTAAAATAAATTATAATTTAACACATGTAGTATGATATTTAGTAGGGTACGGTGATTTATTTACCCAACAATATGATTTGTGAAGGGGGAAGCGTGTGTGGAATATTTTACCTATTTTGGATAGTTTAGGGTGCAGTACTTACTTGCTAAGGACAAATGAGCCTTGCAACCCTTTTTTTTAGGCAACTCGAATTTCACTATAGGATCTCCATCTCCAGGATTCACTATTAGAATCTTCCTAACTATTTAATTTGAAAACAAAATTGAGTTTTGAGAAAATTTATATGATAAAATATCTCAAAAATTCTAAAAAGCAAAAGTTCAACTTCATAAATGATAATGACCGAAAAAATAAACCTTGAAAATGTTGGAAAGAAAATATCTCAACTTTAGATATGACCAAGAATAAGAAGCTCTAGTGCGCAATTGGTAGCAAGGTACTGTAACTAGCTAGCTATCTATTCTTCAACTGAAGACAAATTTAGGTTATAGTTTATAATAAGGGTCTATTTTAATCCAACATGATTTTGGTATTTTATTGGGATATTATTCATATCGAAGGTATGGAATTTAATATTTAGTTAAGCATACATATGACAATACATAAATCTATGATCTTTATTACTTCCAAGTTCTAAGTTCTAAGTTATAATAATAAAAAATAAAATGATTGTCTTTTTTGTTTTCTTTTCACAAATAAAAACATTAACAAACAATCTAAAATATTAATTAAAAAAAAAACTCCATGGGCCAGTCCTCCCAACGAAATCTGCAACTTAACCTAAACCACGCTGAAAGATAGAGGTGCGAGGTGCATATGAGTCCTGAATTTATTAACAAAGGTGAATATATAATTTTTAAAAAAGGCACCATTCAAACACATTAACAAACATATACTTATACGGCCTTAGCCTAAGAAGCAGGTTAACCAATAACCATGGTGATTCCATTGTCTTTTATTTCTTTCTTTCTTTCTTTCATTTTTTCTTTTGTTTTTTGTTTTTTTTTTCCTTTAAACCTTCACCATGCCAACTCACTTTTGTGGGCTGTGTCAAAATGGTCCTGCAGAATTCGGCTATAATTAGAGTTTGATAATTTATAACACGACTTGGTACTCAATACTAGATTAACGAATTAAGAATTAAAGGATTTAATTCGTTAGTTAAATAGGTTAGGTTATAATTAATATATCTATATAATTTTACACCCATATTTTAATACGATTTAAACTCGACAAACAAACACAAATTGTTACCCATATCTATATATATCATGTGGTCGAACGTGCAAATCTGTAAGCAAAGTAATATATGGATCTTATTTATTAGCTTCCTAATTAATTTGAAATGATACCGAGACATTTACAGGTATGTACAAATGTAATAATAGTAAATAGGTAGCCCGGCATATTTTCAAAGCTCACACATGCAAAAGATTCTCTGATAGATTGACAGCAACAAAACATGGCGTCCAAACAAAACTTAAAGCCCATTTTGTTGCTGATAACTCTTGTCTCATTCCCTGCACCCACTCGATCTTCACATTCCCATTCTATTTACAGCTGCTTGATCATGTCTTTCTTTTCATTGGGGTAATGGGGTTTGTTTCAAGAGGAAAACAATGATGAGTTCTGCAACATCTTTGCGATTCTTTGTCAGCTTCAACCTTGAAACACTTGACTGCAAGGCTGGATCAATTGCCTCTCTTGTATACATGTTTGACATTGGGGCTGTGGGCATATCTTTTCCATGCTTACACGAATTCATGCATGACCAAATTGCAAAGCACCATTATTGGCTTTCACGTGCTGCCTAAGGGGGAAGTTTTGGTCCATAGTATTTCTGCTTTTTTATGGGAGAGGTCGCTGTCCTTTCTGCTGGCGGCTACAGATAATCTTACTCAGCAGTTGGAAGGCTAAGAGAAATCGATCTCCTGTGAAGATATTTGACACTGAGCAAAAGAGAGTTTGCTTTTATTATTTTGTGTTTGAAAAGATCGACTGAAAAATCAGAAGCTTTTTATTTTGGCTTTTGTTGCTTGAGGTCCTTTTCTTTCGGTTTTATAATCAAATTGCTTTCAGTTTTCCAATCAACATTGCCTTCTCAATCAGTTCACGGATCACTAGAGAGCTGCTTTTTGGCAGCATAGTATCCTCCAACTATTCAGTCATCCAGCTGGGCTAGCTGTTTTTAAGAATATAAATCGTCTCTGACACGGGACCATTTTTAGTGTGCTGCCTCCTTTTTCTCTCTTCCTTAATTCTAATCTTATTAAATTACTAATCATTTCAAAAGTTTAAGCTAATAAAAAAAAATTATAAATTTAATCATTGAAATTAAGTTCTTAACTATTACATTGAAGATATTAGCCTCGAGTTCATCCAAATGTTAATTGTCCTTGTATACTTGGTGGATTTAGTACTCCCACGATTTTGCACGGACGTTTTTAAATAAAATTGTAGAAAGTGTCTCAATCGAAAGTGTATTTGAAAAAAATAACAGTATAAAAACATGAAAAAATCTGCATTTCGGGCATTTTACTAGTCACCTAATTGTGTTTGAAAGTACACCTAATCATTAATTGTGAAAATTTGAAGTCAGGCTTATCAGAAGATGGGGCGTGCTTTTGGAAGTATACTAGATGGTTCACACACAACATACTAATAGCGGCCTGATGATGTGAATGGCTATGATGAAGCGGTATTTTCAAGATCAGACCCAAAATACAGTCCATGCAAAGAAACGTTACTCACATTCAAGACTCTAATTAAGATCAATTTGCCAAATGTGAAGAAAAAGTTCAGCTAGAAAAGTTGCAAGCTTTTAAAGCAATTTACAAAGAGTTCGTACAATTCGAAAAACATATGCAAGCTTTTAACACCATGATGATTACAAGGAAGAGCGTGCTTGAAAGTTGGCCGTCGGAATCATTTGTTGAAGTCGGCCGGGGAAGTTTTTAGTCACATTTCTTGAACTTCAGAGAGACTCTTCCGGCTCAACATATACGGTTTCTCAACTACATTTTGAACACGAATGCTGTCAAAATCTTTGAACTTCACCCGTACGTCTCATCAGTTGTGAAGTGGGTTTGCCCCATTTGGTGTCAGTCTTTTCTGTTCTTCATCAGTGGCATGGTTGCCGTGTAGTCTGAAGCCATGGCTGAAAACTCTTCTGTAATTGAAGTTGTTGCTACGGCCACCATTACTGTTGCTGCTTTCTGAACGTGAAAAGCCCTGCATATTGGCGCTGGCGCATAGCAAACTCGCCCCCAGAAGCATGAAGACATAGACAAGTGATGCTTTATTGTATCTCATTTTCCCCTCTGGCCTTGGGCTTGTGCTTTTGCTTTGAGAAGTGACGGATGGAATTGATCGGGGAAAAGGCCTTATGAATGAGACAGTCCTGTCTCTTTCTCCATCAATGGCAACACGGTAAAATCTCTTCGCTTATGTGGTTGCATGGATCATCAATGCAACTGATAGCTATGCATGACACATTTCAGTACTATAAATTCTGGATTTAGGCTCCAATAGGACTATAGGAGGACCTCTTATTTGGTAATTCACAAGATCGAGCTAGATCTCCTTATATATATAATAAAAAATAAAATGTCTTTTGGTTATTTTCTGTTGGTACAATAAATTCATGTGGGCCCACTCAAGCACCTCAATTACATAAAAATTAATTGAATAATACTAGAAGGCTATAAGCATGCCACGTGACAGATATTCACAGGACTATTCTTATGGAGTAATTATAAAAGGTAGCTTGGGCTGAATGAATAGTCATTCAGCCCAAGGGCATTTTTTTGATTTTGGTGGGCTCAATATTATTAAAAAATTATTATTTTTTGTTTTATTTATTTTTTTTTAATTCCTATTAGCCTGGGCTGAAATGACTGTTCATTTCAACCCAGGATATTGCTAATCACTACTCATTCTTATGGAGTCTCTCATTAAAAGGGTCACACATTTATGTGTATGAGAACTTTCTCTCTTCTCCTGCTCTCTATTCAATTTTTATTTGATAATCACTACTAACTTATGCATAGAACGATTTTCTAGTCTCTTGAGATCAGCAATTTTTAGTAACTCTTTCTCTTATTTTACATGTGACCTGTTGCCGGTCCGACCTTTTGAAAAATTGCTTCAACATTTCCCTTTTTACTTTCTTGATAATCAGGTCATCTTAAACAACATTTGGATCCCATCCCCTTCTTCTCTCAATTAGGGGAATATACTACTATATATGGACTAAGGTCGCATTAGTCCATTAAAACTTAGGGAAAAAATAATGTATAAGTCTTTAGGTTTAACCTCTTATCAAATAATTTCCTAAGATTTAAAATCGATCAAATCACTTTTTAAATGTATATGTTATCAAATTACTCCCCATTCATATGTGTTAGGCAAGGACTTGGACGAGTTGTCGATCGAATCCTAGATTCAATGTGAACTCGAGTGGTTCATGAGAGACCCGCTGGTCCAAGAGCAAGACCGCGCTCATAGATCGATTGATGAACATTCTTGTGGACAATGGGAATTGTTGGAAATTGAGATGATATGATAGTCCAACCCTCATATAAAGAATGTTGTAAATTTTTTGTATAGAAAAATAAAAAAGTTTTATTTTTTAGTAAATTTTTTATTTTAATAGTAATAAAAAGTGTTTAATAAGATATAAAAAGTACAATAAATTTTTAAAGTGACGGATGAAATATAAAAAGTTTTAACTGTTCTTTTTTTTTTTTGTTAGTTTTAAAAAATCATCAACAGTAAAACCCCGATTTTTGCCAAACATTGCCCAAGTAAAAAGGGTTATGCTCTTTTTTATTGTGAATAATTGACTTAAGCATTAGAGCCGTGATTGTCTTCAGCCAGGCTGAATGAACAGTCATTCAGCCTGGGCTGCTTTCAGTATTATTATATATATATATATATATATATATATATATAATAATATATATATAATATATTTTAATGGGGTGGGATCCACCAAAAGAAGAAAAAATGCTCAGACTGAATGAACTATTCATTCAGCCTGGGATGTTCTTTATCATTAGCGTAAGCATTATATCTATCTTTTACCGGCACATTCCGACACTATTGTGTCTATTTTTTTTGTAAGTGTTCATCCAATTAAAACTGTTCAAACAAGGAGGGAGATTTCCAACGGCGAACCTGAGTTACGAGCTGAACCAAGATTTTTTACTATGCATGGAATTCGATACCATTATGTTTCGCTTGAAATTCAAATTTCGTTTCAAACGCCTCGGTCAAAATTTGAAAACCACCCAATTCCGACCCGACTTAGTTGAACAAAAGAAAAATTATCCTCTAATAAAAATATAAATAATTTAAGTTTGAGATAAATAATATGAAAGATGACATGTAATCATTCCTTCGATCTATTGTAGTGGTGCAAAATGAGGACGTCTAAAGTTTAAATATACGTTTGGGATTGTGATTTCGTAAATGATAAGTATGATTTTAAATTAAATTGTAAAAATTAGATTGTTTAAAAATTGTATTTTTAAAAAATTACAATTTAAAAACGCAAAAAATTTACGTTTTCAAATCGCATGTAATGGGTGTTTTTTTAAAAATACAGAATTTTAAAGGTTAAACTGTGATTTTAAAAGTTAAAATTACGATTTTACCAAACATTTAACTACATTTTTAAAAATCACATTTTAAAATTACTCTTTTTAAAATTGCATTTTTTGAAATTGAAATCTTAAATGGACTCTAAAATTAAAAAGATTTTTATAAAATATGGAACCAACGGGTTAATTGAAAGCAATATGTCACTCAAAAAGAAACAAGAAAAAAGAAAGCAATATGCAATGATAGATTTCATATTGTTTGGTTCGAACTGTCACACCCCGTTGAAATAGTTATAAGATAAAAAAGAGGCAGGATAAATACACATCACAACCATAGTGTCATCGAGTCAAATATTGACAAGTCGAGTCAATTAGTCTCACGCAATACATTGATCCAACGGCCAGAGATAACCTTCCATTTTCCACCGTGGATGAACATACTCAGGTGAGTGAGTCGTGCTAGGCGTCCGCACAAGCGGACGCCTAGCGTCCGTTTTAATTAGGAAAAAAAAAAATAAAAAATAAAAAAAAAATGCTTTTTTCTATTATAAAACAGGCTTAAAATTGTTCCAATTTTCATTTTGTTTTTTTCTAAGGTTATGAAATGGGGATGAAATAAGCCTGAACCTGTTTTTTGTTAAAAAAAATATTTTTTTCTTATTTTTATCTCAATAAAAAATAAGAAAAAATATTTTTTTTAAAAAAAAACAGGTTCAGGCTTATTTCATCCCATTTCATAACCTTAGAAAAAACAAATGAGAATTGGACAAGTTTAAGCCTGTTTTATAATAGAAAAAAACATTTTTTTTGATTTTTTATTTTTTTTTAAAATAGAAAACGGACGCTGGGCGTCCGTCTTTGACGGACGCCCAGCTCTACTCCAGGTGAGTCGGGTGGTTGATCGCTCTCTCTCCCACTATAGTAGCGCCATTCGCTATTCCTTCCCACAGAAACATCCAACAATATTCTCAAACTCTTAAAACCCCAAACAAAGCGGCGTCCCTTTAGATATAAAAGGTTCGCCAAAAGCCTCGAATGCTAAGCCCAAGAGCGACGACGACACTCCGTTTGAGCGCCATGTCTGGCGCTAAGATGTTAACCTCGTCGTGTTCGTCATCAGCGTCGTCGTCGATGGCCCTGAGAAGTCCTAGACTGCATTTGCAATTCCCTTCGAGTAGTCCGAAGCTCTCCAATGGAGTTGTTCTTCGCGGGAACCGTGTCTCCTTCGCTTCTTCTTCGACCCGCTTCGCTCACGCCTCGCTACGCTGCTACGCGTCTTCGGCTGGCTCCGATAGGGTTCGGGTAGAGAATCCTATTGTGGAAATGGACGGTGAGGTTTTTGAACCCCGGCTGATTGTTTGTTTATCCGTGCCCTGCTTGGTTGGCGAGAAAATGGGGGAAACTTGAGGGGAAATGAAGTTTTGAAATATTTGAGATCACGAGTTTCATTTGAAATATTCGATAAATAAACTGAGTATTTCGACTAATCTGAGTTGGTGAATGTTTTTGTTAAGTTCCCAATATTGAATTTGATCGTTTTCGACTCTTTTGTCATGGTTTTCTCTGCAACCAAACGAAACATTCGTTGTTTCATTATGCGCTTTCCCTTCTGAAGGATTTTATTTGCTTTTCTTGCTTGTATTTTGTCCTCTTAGGTGATGAGATGACGAGGATCATATGGAAAATGATCAAAGACAAAGTATGAATTTTCATTTTGAGCAACTTCCTTTTTTTTTTTCTTTTTTTTAAGTTTAATGAGAATGGATTTCTATATGTATTTTAATTTTGTTTATGGGGGAATTCTGGTTTTCTAATTGCAGCTTATATTTCCATATCTGGATTTGGATATAAAATATTTCGATTTGGGAATTTCGAATCGCGATGCAACGGATGACAAAGTTACTGTAGAAAGTGCTGAAGCAGCTCTTAAGTAAGTAATTGAACGGAAAATAGGTTACGATGCATTTGTCATGCTCAAGTGATTTGGATTAGATATAACTTATTTCCTTCCTGTTTTGTTTATTGGTTAGCTCCTCTGCATCATATGAAAAGGAGGTGGACTATTATGCCGTGCGTGTGTTTACTAAACAGTATTATAACAAATTCATTTGGCGAATGCTGTTGTAATGAGGACATATAGATAATTGGGTAGTGTCCCCATTATAGCCATAAGTTTGTTGGTACATGATTTGGATTTGTGATATTATGATGCTTATAGAAGACAATTGTTAATGCTAGTCAAGTGCAAAAAGCTTCAAGAATAGGGGGACAAAGGCCTGGTGAAAGTGTTTGTATGTGGGTCATTGATTAGAATGTTTACTCAATAGATTAGCATATTTGAAAATAATCATGTATTCTATTTTTAACCAAAAGAAGTCATGCCAATGGTTATGGCACTGTAATTGATCTGAGGACTGGTAATGACTTTGGGGGAATGATTTAGCTGTTTGCTAGTTGAAATTATAGTTATTGAGGGTGGATGATCGGGAGAGTTTTCTTAAAGATCAGGATTTGTAAAAGACAGCAGTATAGAGGGTTGTGTATTAATTACATGTAATGATTGTTTTAGAGGGATTTTCATAGTGGTGAAAATAAAGATTTTAATGATTTGTACGAGCTACTCACTGGGAAAGGTTCATGGAATAGTTGTCTTGAGGCACAAAATGAAAGCAAAGCAGAGCGCATTGTTCACGCCTTATTTAAAGAGTATTTTACAGTTTCTTGTTCATACCTTGATGTTTTAAAGTCTGAATGATATCTGAGACATTTTTCTGCATTTCATTCTAACCATATACATACTGCAGGTACAATGTTGCAGTAAAGTGTGCTACCATTACTCCTGGTCAGTAATTCTTGTTTTTCTCCAGTCTCTGCTGTTCTCTTTTATTATTATGGTTGCCAGGAAACATGGTTTTTTTTTTTTTAAAAAAAAAATAATAATAATAAAAATTTATTAAGTAATATCACAAGAAGGTTATATTAAAAGTGTAAAAGGCGCTATCCAAGTACACAAAGAGTATACAAGAGAAACACCTCTAGAAATAGAAAAGAAGTCGAAAAAATTATGAAAGCTAAGTGAACTTAGATCTAAGGCAATTGTCAAGTGGTAAAGAATTTTGAATAAAAAAAGGCTTTAGTTCCTCCACTATCATCTTGCAATCTTCAAAACATCTATAGTTTTTTTTCCTTTCCAAAGACATTACAAAAGTCAGGACAGAACCAACTTCCACATAGTTGCACACTGAAGACCACCTCCCAACTCTCTCTAACAAGCAAAAAGGTCTACTAACTTCTAGGCATAACTCAAGCTAACCCAAGATGACTAAAGATAGCACTCCACAAAGCATTGGTGATCTCGAAATGGGGAAGAAGATGATCCTGTGTATCCCCACTCATTTTGCACATACAACACTAGTCAACTACCAAGACATGTTGTTTCCTTAGGTTATCTATGGTGAGGATCTTCCCTAAGGCGATTGTCCAAGCAAAAACTGTGGCTCTTAAAGGAACAATATGCCTTCAAATACTCTTCCAAAGGAAATGAGCGTTCTCATTAGGTACAAGGATGCTATAGAAAGATTTAACATTAAACATTCTTCTCTTAGAAGGGATCCAGCGTAGCTTGTCTTCACCTTCATGTCTTAGTGTAAGAGAATATAACAAATTAAAAATATGAAGTAAAGATATCTACTTCCCAATCATGAATCGCTCTAATAAAGCTTATATTCCACTAGTAAAGACCACTAGATAACTCCAAGTAATCTGCCACTAAAGCATCTTTTACGTGAACAATACTATACAAAATCAAAAAAGAATGCTTGAGAGCTTGATCCCCACACCACAAGTTATGCCAGAATCTAATCTTGGAACTATTACCCACCTTAAACCTAGTATGACCAAAAAAATCCTCCCAACTCCTGTTATTTTTTCATAACCCCACTCTATACAATTCATTAACCTCATTAAAACACCACCCACCCCATGAGTTGCCATTACGACTCTCCATAAGTCTTCTCTCTTATGCACAGAGCACCAAAGTCAATTCCCCAAAAAAGCACTGTTGAACAAAAGCAAGTTCTAGAACTCCAACCCTCCCTAAGAAATCGGGGAATATACCTTGGACCAACTAACCAAGTGAAATTTGAACTCATCATCTAGCCCACCCCATAAGAAATCTAGTTGTACCTTTTCTATGCGATTGGCAACGCCAGCAAGAAGGGGAAAGAGACACAAAATATGTAGGCAAATTGGAAAGGATGTTCTTGATCAAAGTAATCATTTCACCCTTAGATAAGTATATTATTTTCCGACCGGCCAAACGACACTCAATCTTCTCAATAACACCATCCCACATTGATTTTGCCTTAAAAGAAGCTCCCACTGGAAGGCCAAGATACTTCAAAGGGAAATAAGACACCCTACAACCAAAATACTAGGCAACCCAACAACATTATTGACATTACTCACAAGAACCAAATCTGACTTGGACAGATTAGCTTTCAAACCGGATATAGCTTCAGAGCATAAGAATAAGGTACGCAAAAAATTAAGGTGTCATATGCAAATAGAAGATGGGAGAAGTAGCCTGAAAGAAAGCCCTCATCTATAATAGCATAAATCATTTTACCAAGAGTAGAGGAGATAGAGGATCTCTTTGTCTCAGACCACATAAGCTTCTGAAGAAACCGAAAAGAGAACTATTCACCAAGATAGAAAAAACGCACCAAAGAAATACAATGTGCTATCCAATTACGCCATTTCTCTTCAACACCACACTTCCTCAACAAGTACAAAAGAAACTCCCAATGACATGATCATAGGCCTTCTCAATTTTTCATTTTGCAAAGCACACCTAGAACACCAGATCTGATCCTGCTATCAACCACTCATTAGCTATAAGAATGGAGTCTATACTTTGCCTACCTTTGACAAACACATTCTGGAGCTTCAAAATAATATTGTCTGCAACCCTTTTTAACCTATTGGCTAGGATTTTGGCAATAATCTTATAAACCCTACTCACTGGAGGTAAATTTGAAAAAAGGAAACATTGTTTTATGGACGTTGACCATGCTGGTCCTTGTATTGGTTGATATGGTTACCAAATACATAGAACTTGGTGGTCTTGCAGCGTAATCATGAGGTATTTATATTATTTTGAATAAATAATGATTCTGCAATGTCATATTTTGCAGATGAGACCAGAGTCAAGGAATTTGGGCTGAAGTCTATGTGGAGGAGTCCCAATGGCACAATCAGAAACATCTTAAATGGTTTGTATTTGATAAATAAGCCTTTCCTCATTGTAAGGAAAATTATAAATGCATTTGGTTTTGTTATTTAGTCATTTGATATCTGTTGTTCTTCATACAAATTATTCTTTTTTGTCTCTCTCTGGTAGCAGATGGTTGGGCGTGCTTGATTTACAAGAGACATTTGTTGTAACATACTTATCAAAATTTGTTGTAACAATGTTGCCTATTAAGTATAGGCATCAGCTGTCCTAGTTCCATATGCAGGTTTTTTTTTTTGGCAAAATGTATTAAAAGTAAATGTTATCTTTTAAATTAAATTAGTTAACTGTAATTCTATTTCCCAGTTTCTACAGCATCATATCAAGTTTTTCTTATCTTCTTTGCACAATTCACTGAATCATAACCCTGGAAAAAGGAGGTAATAGTCAGTTTGTGAAAATGGAGTCCTCATGGGCATACCTAATAGATGGAATTGCCAGAGCTAGTAGTTGTCCCAGCTTTTAAGTTACCTATTGCAAATGATACATGTTATTTGATAGAAAACCATCAACCTAGCCAATATATGTGTGTGTGTTGGTTACTACAAATAATAAAGAATAAATATATCTGCATCTGTGAAAATTTGAGGTTTTCCTTCTCTCTTGCTTTTCTTTTTTTATTTTGTTTGCTTATTTATTTTTTGTCTTTTGGGTTTTTTTTTTTTGGGGGGGGGCGTGGGGTGTTCAAGGAAGGGTTTTGAAGCAAAGGCTGGAATCAGGTCTGCGGTACAATTTTTTATAGAACCTACTATCTACTTAAAACCAACTTTTCTTATTAAGGTTGAATATGGTTTGTGATGATTGTTTAAGCAGAGGATGTTGATTTTTTTTTTTTTTTTTTGTGGAATCTGATTCTGCATCTGTATTAAATGGATGTGGTATGTGTAACCTAAAAAATAAAACTTTAGGTCAATGCATCATCTTCAGTCATATTTTTGTGAGACATTTTTTCCCAGTTTTTTTCCTAATGAAAGGGTTGCTCACTACTGTAGGTACTGTTTTCCGTGAACCTATCATATGCTGCAACATTCCCAGAATTATTACTGGTAATGTTCTTTTTCCCTCATAATATCAAATGTGTGAGGTAAAAATTGTGAAATGCTGTTCAGTACTCATTTCCTACTCACAGGTTGGAAGAAACCCATATGTATTGGTAGGCATGCATTTGGCGATCAGTATCGTGCCACTGATACAGTCATTGAAGGGCCAGGAAAGCTTAAAATGGTTTTTGGTAAGCTGATTCAAACTCATAGATGAGCTGGAAAGTTTTATGTTCTCAGAAGTATTATTTGTTTCTTAGCAATTCATCTCTCTATTTCTATCCCTCAGTCCCCGAAGACGGAAGCACACCAGTGGAACTTGATGTTTTTGATTTTAAAGGACCAGGCGTAGCGCTTGCTATGTATAATGTTGATGAGGTTTGTCTAATCACATTTTCTATCCTTTAAGTATGTTGATTTTGCTGTTTTGACAAAATTTAATTTACATTGTCAGTCTATTCGAGTTTTTGCGGAATCGTCCATGTCACTGGCATTTGCGAAGAAGTGGCCTCTTTACTTGAGCACCAAAAACACAATTCTTAAGAAATATGATGGCAGGTGATCTTTCTTTCTCTGTTCCAATTGCCGTTTCTTTCTCAAATTCATCTGAACTATAGACCTTCATTGGTATATTCTGTCAGCCTCCAATTTCGATGTGTAAAGAGCAACGTATTGCTATTGCAGGTTTAAGGACATATTCCAGGAGGTCTATGAAGAGAAGTGGAAGCAAATGTTTGAAGAGAATTCAATATGGTTCGTTTTGTCCACTGTGAACTCGGGCTTTCTTTTTGTGTGCTTAGCATATTTCAAATAGTGAACCGAAGGTTTATGTGGCTTTCAGGTATGAACATCGGTTAATAGATGACATGGTTGCTTATGCAATAAAAAGCGAAGGTGGATATGTTTGGGCTTGCAAAAATTATGATGGGGATGTGCAGAGTGATTTACTTGCTCAAGGTGTTATTGAAGAACCTGTTCTAAATTTTTGGGGGTTTGCTCCATAAACCATTTTGGACATTTTCTTTGTTGTGGCCATAGCCATTTTTTGTGCTTGTGATAATGAAGTATATTGGTTCATATATTTGCTATAATTATGCTCTTGAATGGGTTATTGGTTCAAGAAGTAGTACAAGTAAATGGTTAGTGACTAGGGATTAGAATGATTTTGGTTTTAAAAAGGAACACTTAAATTGAGTTTTTTCCTTCAAAAATATACAGGCGGTCTTGCGAGATTTGGCTGTTCGTATGTATTGATAGCAATGTGTTTGCTGCTCCCTTTAGCATTCGTTTATTTGTTTTTGTTTCTTCTTTTTGTGGATATTTAGCTTTACTTATTCAGTGTTGATAACCTTGGGTTGTACCATTGGTCAACTGTCAGCTCACTATCAATTTAGGGCCCTAGGAAAGCAAAATTAGGTTAAAAAACAGTCTTGCTTACCGCATAAAAGTTTCATCTGTGGCAATGAGTGGAATACTGAGGCTATAACTCTCCTGATGTGTACAATGGATGCCAAGATGGATGCTAAAGGTGACCATAGTTTAGTACAAAATAAGGAACTCTATTGCTCAATCATGTATGATATAGTTCTCTTACATATGATTGGTCATTCTGAAGTTCTTCCAAATGTTGAACTGAATATGTGAATGGACCCCATGTCTTTGTTAATACAAACGACCATAAAGTGGTCATTAGTTCTATGCAATATTTAGTGAAACTTACTGAATGTTGGTTTCTTTCATGCAGGATTTGGCTCCTTAGGCCTCATGGCTTCTGTGTTGGTTTGTATCTGATTTTCTGTTTTTTGTTATTAATGCTGACCTTAATATTTTGGTCTTGGGATTGTGCTTGCAAAATCTTAATAAACGCAATTTGTGCAGTTATCCTCTGACGGGAAGACATTAGAAGCTGAGGCAGCTCATGGGACTGTAACTCGCCATTTCCGATTACATCAGAAGGGGCAAGAAACCAGTACAAACAGCATTGCTTCTATATTCGCATGGACACGGGGGCTAGAACATAGGTCAGTTTGCTGTTTTGAATCAAATTGATGCTACATCTTTCACTTTTAAAGTTTTGTCCTGACAATATTGGTGAGGGAGGCCAAAAAGACTTCTTTCTCCATCACAAAGAATCAACATTAGAAATGGCTTTCACTTGAACTGGATCTACCTTTATATTCCCAAAAAGACATTGCCAGATGTTCCAAGTTAACTGACAGACTCTTCATCATTATATTAGAAAGTTAATTGCTTTTTTCCCACTTTTTTTAAGCAACTTCAAAACGCTGTATGTTACTCTATATAATGATTGAACCTTGATCGCATGTCTACGTTTTTAGGGATTATCTACCGCTTCTACATTCTCCTCTTTTTTTGGGGGGGAGGGGGGGGGGTGTGATGGTTTAAATATTATTCTTTTCCCCCACCGGCAAGAGTTCTTTAAAACTTGCCATAGGTGTGATTGCATGTTTTACTTTGACTGTTTACCTTCTTATGTTCTTTATGCAGAGGTCTCTACCCTTTATATATAATTATTAGCCTTCACTGCCATTTTACAATATCAATATTTTATGTTGGATTCTTTTTGTATATTCACCTTAGCCTGTTGATTGTACCAATCAATTTTTCTCTCTTTTCCCAGGGGCAAGTTAGATAAAAACGAAAGGTTATTGGATTTTGTTCACAAGTTGGAGGCTGCGTGCATTGAGACTGTGGAGATGGGCAAAATGACCAAGGATCTTGCCATTTTGATCCACGGATCCAAGTAAGTTGCACCTTCCCTCCATTGTGCTCTGCGGGGAATCAGTTGGTTATAAATTTTTTTTTTTTTTTTCGTAATCTTAATTCTTTTTTTCTATTTTTGAATGACTTTTCTGCATATTTGGAATTCATGAGTGTCATGAAGTGAGTAGAGGTACAATACCACTTCATCATTTAAATAATCATAGAAAGAAGGTAGTAATTAATCTTGAGGAATGAACATATCTGCACTTGTCGTACATAAACTTAATCAATTGAGAACTTGGGCACCTGAAGGTCTAGTTCTTATAGAATGTTGGCCCATCTCTTAAATCTATAAAAAACAAAAAAAAAACTAAAGGAAGGTAAAAGTAGGTTAATCTGGTTTGTAATTGTATTAACATTTTTTTTCACCAGCCAGATTTTTGCAGAAACACCGACTATTGCTCAATCTTGTCGGATCACTCTAGCCAACTTATGTCAATTTTTATTTACTTAGATGATATTGGTGTCTGCAGGGTATCGAGGGAACATTATTTGAACACTGAAGAATTTATTGATGCTGTTGCACAAAATCTTGAGGTCAAGCTTCGAGAACCTGCACCGGTTACCCTATGAGATTGTCGTTCAGGAAATCCCCAAGGCAGGGAGAATTTTGTGAGGTTTAGTTGTTAGACTTATGGGTGAATATATTCCTATCTCATCTTTACATAGTGCACAGTGCTTCAAACTTTGGCAATATGGTCTCAATTTAGTGCAATATATAATTTCAATTTCCTACGCATCTGGATTTTTGTTGCTAATTATTATCCCCGTTTCATGTCATATTATTTGTGCCTCTTGAAAGTACTGGAAAGTGGTGGACCATTTCTAATTAATTTTCAGAGTTTGGTACTAAAATGTTTTGGCTTGTTTGCTAATGCTTTTTAGAGGGTGTTTTTTTTTTTTTTTAAAGTATTCTGATGTGACATAAATGTATAAAAGTGAAAGTAGTTTGAAGTATTTTGTGTTTTAGATTGTTTATTAATGATTTTGTTTTTATTTTTAAAATAGAAAAATCAAGGTGAAGGAAAAAATGTTATCAAATGTTTCTATCCTGCCATCTTTCCCCAATCAACACCCTTAATCATGACTATGTAACACCATGTGGAACTATAAGAATAGTTGCTGCCGCTTCGGTGCCAAAGCTTACCACCGACATGAAACATATCCATGGTATTGCCTCATTGTTACACTCTCTTTAATGCGCTCCTCTATAATCACTAAGAACAAGTTTTTTGATTTCTTTTATTATAATTGTGCTAACTTTTTATTAGACTAAGATATGTACAATATCACAAATTAAAAACCCACGATATAAAGTCCTTTCTTTTTCTGGTCCTATGATATAAAGTCAGGATTTACCTAAAAGAACTGAATGGACCAATGGTTATGGTTATGGTTATGGTTATGGATCACACATTGGCATAGACCCACGGACACTTCAAAAAAAAAAAAACTGGGTTTAAAAGAAATTTTAATCCAGTTTATTATACTGATATCTATCCTTAGAACACATTATTCTAACATGCATTTTTAAGATTTGGCTTAGCTACCGTTAAAAAAACTATATCACTTATGCTATAATTTTTTCAAATGTCTAGATTTAATTTCTAGTTTTTTTTGTTTTTATTTTTTAAGAAAACTGGAAAAGATAGTAAAATTAAATCTGAATCGTTGAAAAAAATTATTGATTTTTTTCCCAACCCTTAAGCCAAATCCTTCCCCTTAAGAAAACTGGAAAAGATAAAAAAATTAAATTTGAATCGTTGACAAAAAACTGTAGAATTTTTTTTCCAACCCTTAAGCTAAATCCTTTCCCCAAACCTGCCGGATCTGGATCCTCTCCAGTTGAGTTCAACCGGAGGGGAGCCGGTCCTTTGATAAAATTGGGGTATAATTGTAATTTTATATTTTTGTGGACAATTATACCCCCAATTTTATGAGGACTGGCTCCCCGGTTGAACTCAACCGGAGGGTATCCTAATACAAACTTGCCTGCCACTCAATTTAACTCTCCTTTATTATCCTATTAAATGCCAATGCCACTAATCACCGTTACACACATACATTAAAAATCCCAAATTAACTAATAAGGATATTTTTCATTTCAAGTGAATTGAAAAGAAGTCATTTCATACTTAAGATTTTGTTTTGTGACATAAAGTCATGATTCATCCCCAATATTTTTTGGATTTGGCTTAAGTATTGTAGAAAAATTACAACACATCAATGGTTCAAATTTAATTTCATTATCTGTTTCTCATAAAAAAAATTAAAATTAAATTTAAACAATTAAAAAAACTACTAAGCCAAATCCATTTTTTTTTTTTTGGATCCTTATCCTCATTATTTATCCAAGAAAGCCACATTAATTAGTTAAGTAATTAATTAATGAGTAATGCTTGTACATTTACTTCATGTCCTTCTCGAAGTTTTTTTGATACACATGAATTAACCTTTTCATTTTTTAAACATAAGCTAGGCCCACTTACTTTTACTACAATATAACAAGTTATTCTATATGTACTAAAAGAACCAAAAAAAAAACATAAAATAAATGCGCAAGCAATATTCTTAATATTAATTATAGGAGTTACTTATAAAAAATATTAATTACAGGCGTTAGATTTTCAACGAAGCCCTTAACCTTAACCAAATCCAGTTTGTGGTTAAAACAACTCTTGGACGGTCCTAAAAAAAAAAAAAAAGAAGAAGTCTTGGACGGGTCCACCAGTATCTAAAACCAAAATGCCTTATCCCCTATAGAGTCATAGGCATCTACGGTCCAGATCATTTTTCATTCCGCATCACTCGGGTTTGAAAGATTGTCAATTTGCCACGCAATGACCATTTGTCATTTCTCTCGCTATATAAGCGAAAGCCCGAGACCGGTTCTTGTTCTTGTTTACAGAGATATTTCGTGAAGAAAATTTACAAAGCTCCTTTAGGGTTTGAGAATTCAAAAGGCAGAGAGACATGGCGTTGCCCAAGGCCAAGGAGATCGTTTCGTCCAATCCGGTCGTCGTTTTCAGGTTTCTCTTTGTTTATCAAACCGTTTCGTTTTTTGATTTGATGATTACATATTTATACATGTATAGACGTTGATGCCGGGGTTTGTGACCACAGCAAGACGTTCTGTCCGTACTGCGTGAACGTGAAGCAGCTGTTGACTCAATTGGGAGCGAATTTCAAGGCTATTGAGTTGGACACTGAAAGTGAGAGATTTTTTTTTTTTTAATCTACTTGTTTATGTGGTTTTGCTTGGAACTGGAATTCCAATCTTCGATTGTTCTGTATATATGTGGAATTGAGGTCGAATTTAATTTCTTCGAAGCGGCAGCGAGAATTTTGAATTCTAACGGCAATTGATTAGGAATTAAATCCAACTCTTTGTATGTTGAAGGTTTAGTTGAATTACGGCTTTGCATATATTTGATTCAAAGACTTTAGCGTAGTAATTTTAGAGAATTATAGCTTTACGCATCATCCTCAATTCCATTTCCATTTTTTTTCGCACGAAATTCCGTTTCCGACAGATAACATTAGTTTGCTATATCTGCTTTCATGAATTTAATTTTTGATTGCATGTGTCTGAAAGCCACATATAATAGATGCAATATTAGCATGCTTTTATTCTACTTGCTCTATCTTACTTTAAAAGCGTTTGAAAGTGTGTAGATGCATAAAAAGCATAATGCATAATGTTGTGAAGCTCTGGTAGCATGATTTCATGATTTTTATTCTAAAAACCGAACAATGAAGCTGTAGCTTCCCGATTACTTCAATTGGATTAGGATTCTCTAGGTTTTCTAGGATGGCTTATGGTAAAGTTCTTAAATCCTAATCATTATTTTTAATTAAACAGTTAAGATTTTACCATCTCAGCATACAACTTAGTGAGATACTACAATAAACTGAAAAAAATTAAGGACCAAAAGTTGGGATGGCAAAATCTGAACCATTAATTTAAAATAATGATTAGGATTTTAAGAACTCCAATATGAAGTTACCCTAGGAAATTTAGGGATCATTTCCCACTTCATTCATTTATTACAAGCAGGACCTTTCTAATTCTATGTGTGAAATATTTGTAGTGTGCAAATGGATGAGTAACTTATACTGTGTGTGTTCTTATGTCTTGAAGGCGATGGAAGCCAGATACAAGCAGCACTCGCTGAGTGGACTGGACAAAGGACTGTGCCCAATGTATTCATTGGTGGGAACCACATCGGTGGCTGTGACAGTAGGATCTCAGTCCCTTAAACAAACTATAGGATCACTAATCATATTTAAATCTATATGAATGTAAAGATTACATGTTTGTTTTTGGCCTTTATGTTTAAATATTCTATTCTATTTGATTTTCTTGCAGCTACTACTGCTCTGTACAAGGAAGGAAAGCTGGTTCCTCTGCTGACACAAGCTGGAGCTATTGCCAAGCTTTCTGCTTGAAGAAATGTGTTATCTTGTTCATGAGTAAAGTTCAAGAAGTGGTAGCTTTATTGTGTTTCAGTCTTTTGTATCAAACTTTTTCAAAATCCTAAATAAAATTGAACTTGAATGTTGTGTATTGAGGTAGAATCTAGTGGTTATTTGATATTTCTGTTTGGAAATTTTCCTGATATTCTTATTAATCCCAGCCAGAAGATATGAATTGTGCATTGCTCATAGGTTTAGAGTTATCTAGTTTGTGATTTTAGGAATTGCTTATTCTTGTTTGTGGGCTTGGATTTGTCCAAACCTAATTTTGTGTTTCCATGGTGTGATCCTAGCTGCCCTGGCTTTTAGTTCTCATTTTAGATGTGAAGGAGGTCCCTTTTAGGTTGTGATTATTAGTTGGATCATTATACTCAGAATAATAATTTTCCATTAGGAAGTTGTCACAAAGGGGAGTGATTGGCACTCGTGGGTTTTGGTCATAGGGCATTGTGGTCCACTATGCATCCTGCCATTCGGATTGAAGGCAGTTGAACCGACTCCCACCTCTTAAGAGGTACCTTGCGGCCTGCACATGAGGCCTTTGTCGGGGCGGAACCAGAAATGGAGGCAAAACTAAAAAAAAAAAAATTGGGAGGGAGGAATTTTAATTTTTGGGTGTCAAAATTAGAAAAATTATATATTTAAGGGAAGTACCTTCTCCAGGATGATGGTGTTAAGCGTATGAGAGGAAGACGATGAGGGGTTTGGATTATTTGTAATAACTGTGGATATTAAGAGTCGTCGATGGTTGATTAGTTTTTTAGTGCACGATAGCTTTAATAAAATTTAGGACACAAATTTCTTATAAATTGGGTTGTAGGAATTCTTACGATTCAGCCTCTAAAAAAGTAGCATGTGTCCCTTAGTATGTAAAAAATATATATATATTTTAATAATACGTACTTCTTATATGTTTTTTTAATAATTTTAATAAAAAAATGTCTTTTTTATGTGTTTAAATAACACGTCACTTTTTAAAGGCTGATATATTTTTTTAATAGCATGCACTTCTTACATATTTTTTTTAATAATATTAATAAAAAAACATATGTTTTTAGCGTGCTTAAATAACTAGTCACTTTTTAAAGGCCATGTTAAAAGAGTTCCATAACCCAATTTATGGAAAAGTTTTGTCCTAAAGTTAATAGCAGTTTAGGAAATATTGTAGACGGACAGAATCAAGATGCTTATCTAGAGAGGTTGGATATAATATTAAAATAAAACCCTCCTAACTCCTAGCATACTCACTTATCAAGATGTTTATAGAAAAGTTGTCCTAAAATAAAATCCTCCAAACTCCCAGCTGAGTTCAATCTACCTTTAAATCAATTTTAATTAAAAATGAAAAGAAAATTGGGTTTGCTTTGAAATGATTTTAGGGCAACGTTGGTGAGTGCCTAAGTAAAGAGAGGTGGTGGAGAACAAAGTGACGTTGTCGTGAAAGGAGGCAACGTGGATGACTAGATGTGTTTTATCCTTCCCTTCGTAACTACTAACGACGTCAAGATGTTTTCATTAAACATTTCCTACGACGTTGTTTTAGTTAAAATATACTGAAGATGAATATCTTTTTGGGCATTAGGGAAGAAAAAGAGGGGAGAGATTCGAACTAGTGACCCTTACTTTATGAAGCGTAATTTTCAGCTAATTGAGCTATCTCTTGAAAACACTAATTACAAAATTTGCTTCTTATTGGCAGTAAGTGCTGTCGAGTTGGATTAGAACAAAAAAAAAAAAAGTGCTGTCGAGTTGCTGTCAACGAGAGGCAGTTAACAACATGTGCTTGTTTAGTTGTTTAAGAGCATTCTTAATGAACTACTCAAAATTTAGTTAAATTTTAGCTAAAAATTTACTTTTGATATATTTTATTTGGGAATTTATAAAAAGGTCATCGTCTATTACAAGATTGGTTTAGTACCTGCCATGGTAAGTTTGTAAATCCATCACTAAAACAAAATGCAATCTTGAATCAATCAAAATTTAAACTAATACAGTACATGAGAAACCTAATCGAAACAATACATCATTGCACAATGTGTGCTATCCATGTGACAATCACTGAGAAAAAAAAAATGCATTAAGCCAAGACAGCTTACCCCTTTGGCTTTTTGTGATTCATTTGCACAAAATCTCTAACCTCCCCCAGTCACATAAACCAAGTTTCAGAGTTATACTATAGTTTTTGTGTGCAACAAATGTCAGGATGCTGAAGTACACATGTCCAAGAGATATAAACGTGTCATGGCTAATGCCGTATAGATCAAATAACAACAAAACGCATGCACATTCTGCTATATTTATGAGAAGTTGAATTTTCTAGGTAAAATCTCTAATCTTTTTTTATTTATTTCCGTAGTTTTTGTTCTCATTCTACTATCAGTTACAATTATAAATTTATATATGACCAACATCATACTGAAAAATAATGCAATAAAAAAGAAGTTGATATAAAAGCTGATAGTAGCCAGAAAAGTAAGCACTTATGTTACTTCAATTGATTATTTAGGTTATGTGACAAATAAAATGTAGAAACTCACCTATAGTTAACAATAACGTGATCGGTGAATAATAAAACAAAATTGAAACCAATTAGGGAAAAATCACACACGACACACACTTATTGAAACGATAAACACAAAGAAAGATATACAGTTACAGAGATAACATCTACAACTTTTCTAGGCACTTTATAATGTTCCATTAGCTTCACGCGTCTACTCCTAGACATATCCAAAGGCTATAGGAGTCTGAGACCTTAAGTTATCTTCTAGACAGTTGGAGATAAAAAAAAAAACAAAACAACGATGAAAAAAAAAAAACAGGCAACTAAGATTAACTTGGGTGTTACTTAATGTCCCACATTGCTAAAATGCAAGAAAATTATATTATTTATAATAGATTGCAGTTAACACATCAACCGTCAAGCTCTGTAAAGTGAGCTTGTAACCAAGTGGGACATTAAGGTGGTATTGGGGTGGTCACAGGGGGATGAAATAAGGTCAATTGGTTTATTCAAGCAAATGAAAGTCATTGGCACGCCCCCATTTCCTTGGCCCTTGGGGTTTAGAGGGCCCCCCCATCCACAATGGGTGGTTAACTCCGATACTAACAACCACTTTTTTTGTTTCATATGTTCAAAAAATACGAGTAAAATTGTCGTATTATCATATTACAAATGAGCTAAAATTGTGGTCAAATTAATGGTTAGAAGCTGTCATAGAAGTAGCTGCCTCTGTTAATGTGGGTTCGCCATAGAAAAAGTATTTGAGACGACTTTTGTTATATAGAACCCCCATATCAATTCATAGTTTCGGTGCCAAAGCATTATACAACAACAAAAAAACAAAATTCAAACCCCTCCAACCTTTCTAGAAAATAATAAAAATAAAAAAACCTCCCCAAAGTTCCAAACCCCCCTCTCTCTCCAAACCATCAATCAAATTGTCTAATGTCATAATATACATATTGCAAACAACCTAAAACGGTGGTCAGACTAATCATTGGAAGCTGTCACACAAGTAGTAGCCTCTTTGTTAACGTAAGTCTGTCACAGAAAATCCATTTGGCAACCATCTTCTCATTTTTTTCATTTTTCCCAAAAGAAAAAAAAAAAAGTCAACCTCTTTTCAAAACTATTACCAAACAACTTTCTTCACTTTTCTTTCACAAAAAATTCAAATATAATTTCATCTTTATAATACATCAATCATTTCTTATTACTATTCAAATAAAAAATACACAACAAAACTCTTTACTAAATGACCCCAATATTTGAGACAGCTTGTGTTGACTGCCACTAGCGTGACAAGTTGTAGCTCCCTAAACCCAAAGTCCATTAGGTGTCTTCTAAGTATGTTGGGACGGTCCGTCTCAAAATGTTTCATCTGTTGTAAATCGCCTTATATATATCTGAATCCGAAGAATAAAAAAATAAAAACTACTGCTTTCCCTTGCCCATTTTCGTCCTCCATCATTCTTGAAGGAGAACACCACAGGTGTGTAACACGTTCAAGTATCCCACACGGAGAAGTTGAATGCAACTCTGGTGCAACCTTAAATATGTTTGGCTTCACAGGGAGTCAAGCTGATATACTTTCCCATCTTTAACACTGATAAGATAGAGGAAACCATTTTGACAACAAATAGAGCTTTACTTTCACAATTAATGCAAAGCTGCCGTAGCATGGAAGATGCATCACTGCCATCAACAAGTACCTGGAATTTGGTGGCACAAACAGAAATGGTTTAGATATACACATAACAGTAGTTTTTGAAAATTTAAGCTTACACACAAAATAAGAAATATGCTGCCGATTCTTTCAGATGTCCTTTTGACAAGCAAAGAAAGTGAAGGTCAGAATACAATATCTACCAATGGTATATCACACAATTATGTTCAGGTATATCTTGAATTAATGATTTATATGTAAATATGTTAAAGTGATTGCTTTTCAATTGTTCCTAATAAATTTCTTGGCTGACTAATTAATAAAAGAAATTTAAGAAGGAAAAATCAACTTGGCTGACCAGTTTCAAAACACATATCATACTTATATGAAACAAGGTTCACTTGCATAAACAATTAGGATAAATTGAAGCTATAAACATTTTTACACAACCCTATTCTTGTCTCTGATTCATCAAACTCAGATGATGAGATGTCTCAAACAAATTTTTGAGATAACATACCATAATGGAGCATATGGTGACGACAAGTCAAGAAATGGGTATGGCCACCTGTACCAAAGTGAACTATCAATATTTTTCAATTAAACTAGTATGCCCTCATATGTGGATGTACAGAAAATTAAAAACATTACCGAATCAAGACAAAAGCATGAATGATCCACTGGAAAATGATGAAAACACCAGTCCATAGAATAAAGAAAGAAATCCGGAAAAAGGGGACCCGCTGAAAGAGTAAGTTGGAATAATTCAAAGATGGCTATGGAAAACAATAAAAATAAAAATAAAGGGGGAGAGAAAGCATTTAAGTGCAAAATTTACCAAGCAATTCAATGCTGTATCACCAAGGAGTAAAACTGCATTGAGTGTATGCATGTTCACAGTCATCTGACATAAAATGGAGACAGATCATTAGCTCAAATGAAACTTATGCTAGCAGAGGTGTCGGGAACCAATTGAGTTACTCGGTATATTATCAGATAGGGATAGCTGAGTTATTGAAGCTTTGTGTTATTTCTTTAACAAACTTTTAACTGATTTACAACCATCTATCACTTAAAGAAATAACACAAAGCTTCAATAACTCAGCTATCCCTATCCAGTAATAAGGTATAGCAGCATCTTATAATCAGTGCAAATGAATCAACCGTACTGTATCTGTTTATTATGTTTCTTTGTTGTCAAACAAATTGGATATGGTCTAAATGACACCCAGGTCTTTTTGGCTATAAAAAGTTAATTGGGAAATTTCAAAATTTTTACCATGTTTGCACAACGCCTAGGCAAGAAAAATAAAATAAAAAAGAAGGTAAATCAAATGGAAGTAGGGAGTGAATTCCATTGAACTTACAACATTGAGATTGTAATCGTTGATGGTGAGAACTGGAAAGATAATGAACCAATAAACACAATCTGTGAGCATAACTGCCCCAGCATTCATCTGTAACAAATCAAATAAAGCAAAAATTTGAGTGACTTGTGATATAGGTATGCAGCCACAAGGAAAACTGTAATGTCTTTTCTAACATGCTTAATAGCTTTTCAACATCTAAAGCAAGTGTTAACAGATCTAATTTGTAGAATGATATCTCTGAACATCAAAAGCAATCACCAGAAGCACAACTGATCCATTAGCAGCGAACCACTTAAACATTGCTGACTAAAGCTGTCAATCTGTCCCGTTATCCTATAAAAATGCAGTTACTGATTCTTGGAAAATAACCTACCTGAAAGAGGACTTCAAAGACATAACTACAAACGGCTGCAGCTTGAAAAAAACAATTTTCTTCCCGGGAACCTGAGACACTTCTTGCTTTGTGTATATGTGTCCTTTCCCTGTATGTTAGAGGAACGTACGATCCATGCTCTGCATCTCTCCCAACATGACGAACATCTAAATCCCTGCTGCTTATTAGGTGATACTGGTAACACCCATATACTGAGAGGAGTGATCCACACTACAAAAGGAAATTTCAGACTGTAATGTACAAAAGAGATGTAGAGTGCATTGCCTAGTCCATAAAGACACCGGGAATAATACTACAAATAAAATGAAAGGTTTCACAAGCAGCACCTATAAAGTGGTCATTAGATATATTTATAATATTCAATTGAGGTGTTTCAACAGGAGGCTTTTAAGGAGATTGCAAGGTATACCCCAAAATAAATTGTAAGCAAAGTATAAGTCCACCTGTCCAGAATCCATAAAACATGAGAACCCCATGTTAGAACAATATATAAGCCACAATTTGTAATTAATTACAAATCTGAAATCAAAGGGAATATTAGAAACTGTTTTAAAAGAAACAAGGACCTAAATCTGCCAAAAGAGAAATAAAGGAATCCCTTCAAAGTCATGGAATTCAACAATTTAGAGATGGGTCCATGATTAAGCATATTCCAGTGTCCAAAGGTAATAAACATGCCACTTCTCAAAGGGAGGAGTTACTTTTATGGTTATATATCAGCGTTTATGCATGTGTGCATGGGTGGGTAAGTGATGCTATTGTGACAACTTAATTTTTCGGATCTCGAAGAAGCAGAAAAGAACAACATAAAATAAACCAATCACACAGGCCACTAAGAGTTACGTGGTTTGACTTAACAAGCATATATCTACATGTAGAGTCAACCATAAGGAAATTTTACTATCAAAAAATGGAGTACAAAAAGTAGTAAAGAGAAAATCACTCAAACTTCGAAGTCCTAATACACCCAAAGCCTCACCTTTTGACAAAGAGAATTGTTTCACAAAAGAGAAAACAACAAAATCTCTTTAATTCTCTCATGCGTGACAACTTTACAAAGAAGAAAATAAAAATCTCTCATTTTTGTGTTATGCGGCATCCCTCGTTCTCGTTCTCTCTATTTTTCTCAACGTGAAAGACTCAAGCCCTTTTACAAGACATAAGGTCGGCTGACAATAAGTCTTCTACTTGGAGAAGAGACATAAGTCAGCTAAAACACCAAAGCAAAAGGCTATGTAAAAGAAAACAACATCCAACGCAACACCATGGGTATGAGGTGAGTTGACTTGATCAAAATCAAGTCACCTCAAGTCAAAGATGCACTCAAAGATTTATGCGCAGAACAAATATTTGTTTCATAATACCATAGGCTATCCAAAAACTCGAACTGTAAGCCATGCTCAATAACCACACTACCACATTCTTCAGCTAGACTTCTTAATTCCTAAGCCATGCTCAATAACCACGCTACCACATTCTTCAGCTAGAATTCTTAATTCCTAAACAACGCACTAGTACTAGATGCAAGTATTAGGGCTAAATGAGAACAAACCCAAGAGAAGGCTTACTGAGTATAATAGTAAAATATGTGACCTCCATTGACAAGAACTTTGACAACTAGTGTTCCCAAGAGCAAACAGAAAGCAATAACACGGAAAGCCAGCAGCCAAATGGGATGAATTCCTTTGAGACATGGTCTCCATGCTTTATCGTCACATGAAATTTGATTTACATCTTGCTGAGTTTCTCCTCTGTCGGAATTCATACGGTCCAAATATTCATATTTCCATATCATCAATAATGCTATAAACATGGGAGTCACTACCCAAACTGCACAGAGTAAGACCCTCCAGTGCAACCAATAACTAGGGGTGGTAGTATCAGCAGTAACCTCCAGCTGCATCCTGCGAAAGAAACCATGATGTTACTTCTACTACAACTTAATTGTCACTCAAGTGTCTCTTGTAATGCTTCGTATCTTCTCAAATACTTTAGTTAAAAAAAAAAACAACCAAAACCAAAACCAAAACCTTCAATAGGGAGAATCTTGAGTAATAATTTAAGGAAGTTCTGATAGAAAAGATTTTGTTATCTATATATACATATGAACGGAAAAGAAAAGATTTGCTTCTAGGATATACAGATCCTTGTTACAATGCCCCTTTTTCTCGGTAGCCTGAATATACTGCATCTTTATTTTCAATCTCCGAAAATGCGAAGTTTTCAATAGTGTAGCTTATCAATGTTAGAATCATAATAATAGCCAGCCTAATAAAATATGCATTTATTCCCATATTCCATGAATTTGTGTCCATTTAAACAAATAAAGCCTGAACTTTAGCATTAATCTCGTGAACATGAACCAATTCTCACCATCTCGCACAAAAAAAAGGGTTAAATTTCTCGATCCAACATTCCAAAATGCCAATGCAACTCATTCACACTCAAAACTAAAGCTCGCAGGTTCATTTTGCAGAACAGAGAACACAACAAAATCAAAAACAAATCATGACGGAGAAGCTGGTTTTTTTGGTCTCACTGTCGTGAGGAACTACAAGATGTGAGAAAAAAAAAAAAAAAAAAAAAAACAGGGCTTTTCAAGTACAAAGCTAAAGCAGATGGGTTTCACTCTTGCCCTGTTTGGTTGCTGAGAAAAGGGTAGACAACCAATTGAAACATATAGCCTATAGGCCCTCACAACAGCCAAAATAACCCCAACCCATCATAGAAGTCTCCAAATTTCAAATTATTCCTTCTGTTCCTCAGCAACCAAACGGGCTAATAACGCAAAATAAATAAATAAATACATAAA
>FXXK01000063.1:528450-544641 GCA_900184695.1 Betula pendula
AAAAGGGTAGACAACCAATTGAAACATATAGCCTATAGGCCCTCACAACAGCCAAAATAACCCCAACCCATCATAGAAGTCTCCAAATTTCAAATTATTCCTTCTGTTCCTCAGCAACCAAACGGGCTAATAACGCAAAATAAATAAATAAATACATAAATAAAAGTGAAAAACTTCAAGGCATAATGACTTACAGAGAGTCGGTCATAGAAAAGTCAGCTTTTCCAATGAAGAAATATGAACCAGGGAACTTTCTCCTTCTGGATAGGGATGACGGAGATAACATTAGTATTGGGGATTCATTGGAAGGAGACCAAATACTAAATTTGGCTGCACCTGGGAAGACGGTTTACGATGTCAGCTTGAGACACATTGAACCCACTCTTACTCTTTTTCGAGGGAAATCTATAGACTTGAGGCTTGTTTGGGTACACTAATTTTTTTAAAAATATTATTTTATTTTTTAAACCAGTGAACTGAACACATCATATTTATTAAATAAGATATGCAAATTGGGTCGTACCAGTCACTTATTTAAATGGAACTATAAGCTGATCAATTTAATTAAATAAGTTGTATTCGGATTTATCAAAAAGTCAATCCGACACGTTAACATGAATTTTCAGTCTTATTCTCTATTCGGATTGTATGAATTCTCTACAATAATGAAAGGTGATATTATGATTATGGATTTTATCAAGTACTTTTTTTTTTTTTTTTTTTTGACAAGTGACTCTATTGCGAGATGAGACGAGAGTTAATTGGGTCATGTAGTTTTATTCTAGTTCTATTAGTTAATCGAATTATTATGGCTTAATTTCAAGAGTCAAAGGTCTTATTTTTGTAATTCAATAAATGAGTTTTACCTAAAGTCAATTAAATTATGATTAGGGTTTAATCATTAGCATGTAATCTTAAGATTAAAAACACATGTTAGAATTATTTGATCTAAAAATATATGTCAATTTAATAGAAGAGGTTGGAGGAACTATATTAATCCTATTAAAAATATATATGAGAATTACATGCTCTAATAACATATGTCAATTTAGTAGACTAATTCGTTAAATTTAATTTAATTTTTTTAAAAAAAAGTTTTTTATTTTTTTTCCTTTTTAGACAGGGCCGGGATCATGGACCCAACTGACTTTTAACAAGCAATCCCAAAAGTTGAAAGCCCCACATCCACATGATCCACAGCCCACCCAAAACCCCCCTCAACACCCCAAAACCCTAATATCACACTTCCCCTCTCCTATAAAGCCTTCACCTTCTCTCTCATAGACTCCACCACACCAAACAGCAAGTCGGCAACCATGCAGATCTTCGTGAAGACCCTGACGGGCAAGACCATAACCCTAGAGGTCGAGTCATCTGACACCATCGACAATGTGAAGGCTAAGATCCAAGACAAGGAGGGCATTCCACCGGACCAGCAGCGCCTCATCTTCGCCGGAAAACAGCTCGAGGATGGCCGGACTTTGGCCGACTACAACATCCAGAAGGAGTCAACTCTGCATCTTGTGCTTCGCCTTCGTGGAGGGGCCAAGAAGCGCAAGAAGAAGACCTACACGAAGCCCAAAAAGCTGAAGCACAAGAAGAAGAAGGTAAAGCTCTCCGTGCTTCAGTTCTACAAGGTGGACGACTCTGGGAAGGTCCAGAGGCTGAGGAAGGAGTGCCCCAACGGGGAGTGTGGTGCGGGGACCTTCATGGCCAATCATTTTGACAGGCACTACTGCGGCAAGTGTGGGTTGACCTATGTGTACCAGAAGGCTGGTGGTGACTAGAAAGGAATAAAGGTTGAGTCATTTGGGTACCCTTTTGTTTGCTTTGTTAAATTTCAATGTTTTTGCGATGATAATTTAATTTGGGGTTTTTAGAAGATTCGGAATATGGATTTTTGATATTTTGGCTACTTCATGTGATAGTTTATATAAGTGCTGGATTTATCGGTATTCTGACCTTATGCAATTGAATATTTTGTCTACGGTTTAGGTGATGTGTTTGGTTGGAATTAGCCACAGATGATTGTTATTTAGAAGATTGTGTTGTGATTGATGGTTATTAGTTTAGTTCGACACTTTTGATTTGCTGAATATGGAACGCAGTGATGAATGGATGTTAATCTTTTTGGATTGCCTTCAATTTATGGCTGATTCAAATTTGGGAGTTACTTTGCTAGTTTTATATGACACCTAAATTTGGGTTCTAGTTGTTTCGTGCTGTGTTAGCAGTATATGTTATAGCAATTTTAATGGTTAAGGTTCTTATAACGATTGGTTTGGGTCTTATGAAATTTGATATTGTTATGTTGGAAAATTTAGGGCTGTCATAATTATGTTAGCATCTATGCTCACAAAAGTGTGGGTAGATCTTTCCAAGAACTTTGTTTTATGCTGGTAGTAGTCAATAAAAGACAAAAAGTTACAGGCAGTGGCAAGCTTTTTCTTTCAGTGTCAGTCATATGTCCTGGCTTTCATTAGTGTGTTAGTATCTTCTACACTCCAGTAAGATAATGCTAGTTATTGTTTCGAATTGAGTGGTTATGTCTGTACATAGTGGGTTTTGAGCTCACTATCGCACATCGTGGGTTTTGAACTCACTATCTGAGATTGAGCTCATTGCCAGTTAGTTAATTTCTTATCTGCACTGGTGGTAGATATTCAGTTGATTTTACTTCTGAACCTGATTCAATATGCTTGGTATTTTGGGTTATAAGTATAGATGCGCGTCAAAGGCGTTGGGTATATCTGTTCCAAAGGATTTTTCAGCATTTCAAAGTTCCTGGTAGCTCACTCTTTTACTTGTCTGTGAGTACATTAAATGCTATTTGTACACTAAAAAAGAGAATCATAACGGGTTGAATGAACCCTGGTTGAGATGTCTGTAAAGCCTTTTAGTAAATTTATATTTTGTATTGAGGGGTGGGAATCACTTGATCCTCTCTGACGAAGGTTATAGATTGTAGAATTTGGATTTCTTTGATACCCACCTGGTTCTCCCAGTTTGTGAGGACTAGTGCTTTCCCTGGCTTACAAAGATGGCTGTTTGAATAGCTAGTCATAAAGGATTTTTTTTCACGGTGGTCTCATAGTGTGTGAGGCTTGTTGTGGGGTAGGGTTCCACGAGGGAGGTCCTCTTTCAAATATAGGACTAGAATCTCAACTTCTATGAATTGCTTAGTCCTTTAGCCGTTATAATTGGGCTCTGATTGAGAGATGGTGCTTTGAAATTTATTTTAGTGCCACAGTGATGGTTTAATTGTTGACATCATCTTCTAATGCCACTTTTTTATTTGGCTGTCGTACCATTTTTTTTTTTGGGTGTTATATCCCAATGATTGGCAACAATTGTTTAAACCAGCATTATGAAGTACCTGTAGTTTGTAGTCTGCTGCTCTAGTATTCACTTGCGTGTTAAATATCTAGGGGGTTCTGAGAAGAGATTGAACAAAACAACGGGCTATGAAAATCTGTCTTTTGAGGGTTAAGTTTCAACTTGAAACTTTGTTGTGTTTTTCGTTTGCTGCATACTTGATTTGATCTGTTGTGTTCTGTGGATATGATGCCGGAAATAGTCCGATATTATCACCCTTTAATTCGAATTAGAAAGAGCAATGTCTCCTTGCATAATTTGGATTCTAAACATTCATGATCTAGATATGAATGAGTCGAATTACTTATCTCTATCTCTATAAGAGAACTATTTCTTCAGAGAATGTGAAAAACGTTACACTAGAAATATTCTTGTTATTGCTTCGATTAGGGTTTTGTGTTTGGAAGGATTATTGCATTTTAAATGCATGACTAGGAATTCATAGAATTAAGATGAAAAGATTTGCACTCAGTTGCTGAAGAAACTGATGCAGAGTCTCTATTGCTAAAAGAGCTGCAACAAGGCAGAATAAACGACTTATTTTACTTTTGGATTCTAACTCTGGCAAATGCCTCTATTTAGAGTATTGTGTGTTAGTTAAGTTGAAGATAAGGATGGTTTGGGTTTGCAATTTTTTAAAACACAATTTTAAATGATCTATTTTCTACTACTTTGTTTAAAATTGCATTTTCTTTTTCCTACAAAATTACAATGACAAATGCACAGTAAACTCTAATTTTTGTTCAAACTTTATTTGTTTAATAAATAAATGAGAAATGCTAGATTTTCTTCTCTTGTCTTTCTCATATTCTTCTATTTTTTAAAATCACCATTGGATTTGTGGTCTCCATGTATGTTTACACATGGGGACCACAGATTCAATGGTGATTTTAAAAAATAGAAGGATGAAAGAAGGATATAGGGAGATGCTATAGCATTTTCCTAAATAAATTAATCTTGAGTTAAGTTTGTCAGAATTGAGTTCTAGCTTGTTCGTCTTACCGATGGTTAACTCGGTGCACATTATATTTATGGATCATGTTTATCTAGACTTCTCGAAATTCTTCAATTGAGTTTTTAAATTTATAATCATTAAATAATATAGAATTACTACCTTAATATGTAAAACATACGAGGATCTCTATTTTTTATTTTTTAATTTAATGCTAAAATGGCGATATCTTTTAATCACTCAATAAGAATTGATCATTAAAATTTCAAGAACTTTATAAAATTTAAAAAAAAAAAATCAGTCTAAATTATTTAATCAATCCCTACAATTTGAATTTTATATTATAAATCCCTTGATTTGCCCCATTATAAAGCAAGTCATTCCGTTGTCATTTTTTTGTAGATAGACGTCCCCGTGCACCGATATTCCAATATCAGCATTACACATCACCACTGGTGTGATGAAAGTTCACATTGGATAGCCACAAATGCGCCACGTAATTAAAATGGTACATAAAAGATAAAAATATTTTTAATTTCAATTTAAATGACTAACATAAAAAGTTATTTAAAATACGTTACATTAATTAATCTTAAATGAAAATAATAAATTAGTATGAAGAATAATATGAACAGAAATTAGCTACTAACAGATTTGTAACTAAGTCATACAAACCAGTCTATTAAAGTGACATGCGTCTCTTAACATGTGAGATGCACATATTTTATTTATTAATAACATGTGCTTCTCACTTATTTTTTTAATAACACTAATAAAAAAACATGTGACTCTCACATATTAAGAGATATATATAAATTTATTAGACTGATTTGTATAAATTAACTACAAATCAATTTGTAGCTAAACTCTGTCCAAATAACATTGGTCAAATTCAAACCACAACTATGAGTCTATGAGTGATTGCATATTTTTTTCTAAAATAAAATCTACATTCATAATTTACCAGGGCTAAAATCAGATGGGTAATAAATGGATATCCACGGGTTAACCATTAGGTGTCCATTTACTAACCAAATTAAACGTAGAAAGCCCAAAAGTTTCGAGCCCAAAATTATCATTCCGAGTCCGCCCTAAATAGGAGCTTTGTTTCCAAGGAGTTTCAGGCGGTTTGGGAGCTTCCTCGTGGTGATTCCAACTCTCTGTAAGTCTCTCTCTGTGACTTTGTTAATGGGTTCGTATGTTCTCTGATTCCCGCTTTTCCAATGTCTCTCTCACATGGTCACAGCGTCTCAGTGCTTTGAGTACCCACAGAGCCTGAGCTCGCCTATGAATGCTCCCCGAGCTTCGCACTAGGCAGCTTCTTGGGCTGGTGAGAGAGGCCGTGAATGTCTTGTGTTTATTGCTCTCTGAACACTTTATAGTTCACTACTGGGTTTTAGGTATGGTTAATATTATGATGAATGGCTTAAAATTTTGAGGTTTGGCTGGGGTTGTTGGGAATTAAGATGCTTTTCGGACATGGGTTTAGTGTTATTTGATGTTATTAGAAAAGTTAGAACTATGGGGATTAATTTGAATGCTATTTTCTGGGCTGATATTGGATATTCTAGTTTGAGAAGCACCCAAATTAGAGTAAAGAGGAGCTTACAATGACTTTGAGTTGATTTTGTTTTTTTTTTTTTCTTGGGGGGGGGGGGGGGGGGGGGGGGTGGAAGGGGGATTGTCCAAAATTCTTGAGTTTTTGCACAGATTAGGATACAAGTTTCTAATTTGATAATTCAAATATTTTTTGATGAATAATAATTTATTGAAAAAAGGTAAATCCTCTTGCACAAAGAGTATACAAAAGATACAATAATCCTAAGGGTGTCAAAAATCCAAAAAGTTAACTAGATCTAAAAAAATTAGAAGAGGTGAAATTAGAAACATAGATTACAGCCCAATCCAAAAGAGATATCAAATAGACATATTTTAAACAAAGCACACTAGACTCACAGTCCTCTAACATGTGCTGATTCATTTGCTCCGCATTAAGAGTGCAAGAATAACTCTCGAGATAGCCTCTTTGGAATGTTCCGTTTTCATTAGTCTGACATATACAAAATGTCAAGTGCCAAGTTTTCTGCCAAAGACTAGACAAAAAATCTAATGGAAGGACTTATTTGTCACTCGAATAAAACTCAAGACTTTAATTGTCAAAATTAGAAACTTTGGTCCTTATCTGTCATAGAAGCAAAACTCAGGGACTTTTGGGACAATTATTATTATTTTTTTAAAAAAATATGTGAAAGGTTGGATTTTTATTGGATGAAATCGATTCTTTTTATTATTAAGTATCAGCTGGTTAAGTGAGTTCGTAGATAATTATTTGCATTGACTATGGTTGCTCTAGCATGTGAAACTCTTACGGGATGGAAAACATTGGTGGTCCTTATCTGAGCTTTTATCGGGAACGATAAGACTGTTTGAATCACATAAGTAGTGATAGTATCTGCTAGTTATTATTTTTGCTTGAATGTAGTAGTTTAGAGAAAGAGATAGTTATAACCAAAAATATATAGATATAAGAGCTCTTGAGCAAGTTATTTATAGCTAAAACCAAAAGCCCAACTCATCAGAATTTTGAGGGGAGCAAGATATTTTAATCAATAAGACAATAATGTTTGATTTTTGACTGCAGCCATATATAGCTTTGCATTTGCATACTTTATTCTTGAAATTTTTAGGTGGGTGGGGGGTGTAAATAGATGAAAGCACTCTCCACTTAACTTTTTCCTATTGCTTACCTGCATATGATTGGGTCATGCCTTTTGGAGAATTGTATGGCTATCACTTAGTTGATGCTAGATTATGAGGGCTTTCCGTATTAATCACGGCAGAATTTTATCACTTTTAGTAGGGATTTAGTAGTTCTTAGTGAGCTTTTAATTTCTGGAAGTTCATTGGGTGCTAATTATCTATGGGATTGTGGGTGCTCATGTTTACCATTCATGTTGCAATAGTTACACTTCTGATCTAGATTGGAATATCAGTTTCTTATTTATATTACCTTTATGTTTATCAAACTTTTTATGCTATAGAGCAAAATTGGCTATGGCTGTGTGAAACATGAGGGTTTTTGTGCTTTCTATGAACTGCAGTCTCCTGCAAAACATTGATGAGCAATGTATAAAATATTATTCAGGAAATTTTGCAGGTCCATAAGATTCAATATCTCTAGATTCTTATACATATTAGTGCCTATTTCACTAACCCTTTATGGATTTTTCATTTTCACAGGTAGTTGCTAATTTATTCTATATTACAAATTCCAGATTTTGAGGATGTTGCCTATTGATCCGACAAAAAAGCTATCTTTTAGCCGTCACATTTGTGATGGAGATTTGGTTATTGTCTATGAGAGGCACGACAACATGAAAGCTGTTAAAGTAAGTCAGGAATCAGTACTTCAGAACCGGTTTGGTGTATTTAAACATTCGGACTGGATTGGAAAGCCTTTTGGATCTAAGGTGTTTAGCAACAAGGGTGGTTTTATTTATTTGTTAGCTCCTACTCCTGAATTGTGGACTCTGGTTCTAAGTCATAGGACTCAGATTCTCTATATTGCTGATATTAGCTTTGTGATCATGTACTTGGAAATAGTTCCTGGTTGTTTGGTTCTGGAATCTGGGACTGGAAGTGGATCTTTATCTACGTCGCTTGCAAGGGCTGTTGCTCCTACAGGACATGTCTACACATTTGATTTTCATGAAGAAAGGGCTGCCTCAGCCAGGTAAGAAATGGATATTTCCATTTGATCCTTGTGGGCTGCTGATAATTACAATTATATTATTCGTTTATAATGTAACCTACTTTGTATAACATCAGATTTGTGATTTTTTTTTTCTTCTTGAAAGTAGAAACTAGTTTGAACAAGAGTTGAAAAATAAGTTACTATCTACTTTTGATCAGAGCTTAAGAGCTAGTTGAATATCTGAAGTACTTACCTAGTCTATTTGACATGATTTAACATTTGGTGTCTATCATGTTGAGAGGGAATCTTAAGTTCTTAGGACCTCAAGAAACAAGCTTAATATATCTCAGTGATATCCAGAAAGGTGTCTTTTTTTTTTTAAAAAAAAAAAAAGATGTCTGGAAATCTGTTGTAGTGGTGCTAGGTAGTGTACGTTATTTTTGTGAGCTAGTTGCTAGTAACTTGAGGTTTAACCTCTAATTAAGCCCAACTTTCATTTTGTTACTAAATATTGAGAAGATATACAGAAATTTGGATTTGATCTTTTACCTTCATAGGGAGGATTTTGAGAAGACAGGAATAAGCAGCTTAGTCACTGTGGGAGTTAGAGATATTCAGGGTGAAGGTTTTCCAGATGAATTTTCTGGGTTAGCAGATTCTGTCTTCCTTGACCTACCCCAACCTTGGCTGGCCATTCCTTCAGCTGGGAAAATGTTGAAACCAGATGGGGTTTTGTGCTCCTTCTCCCCATGTATTGAGCAAGTACAACGAGCCTGTGATTCTCTCAGATCCAACTTTACTGGTATGATTTCATTCAACTATTTCCTCAGTGCTTTTGGAATCAGGAATGTGTTTTTGTTAGACATGTCTTGCTTATTTTAGGTAGTTTTCTCCTTTTGCTCTACCTTAAATTGAGCAATTAATGGCCAATTTAGTCACTGATGGGATACTTGAATATGTATTTTCTGCTTTTGTGTTAGATCTAAGGACATTTGAGGTACTTCTTCGTACTTATGAAGTTCGAGATGAAGGCAACCTTGGGTCTCTTCCAGGTAAGAAGCGGCAGCGTTCAAGCAAAGGAAGCAATGTGCAGGACAATTCGAGTTCTCCGACAGTCATGGCTAGGCCATGCAGTGAGGCTAAAGGTCACACTGGCTATTTGACATTTGCAAGACTTAAATGTCTCGCATTATGAGGCCACTCTTCAATTTTGCAGGATAGCTAGAGTTTTTATCCTTGTATCTGGTTCATGGTATCTAGCGGCTGTGAAACTGCTCATAGTCTAAAATGAGTGTTTTTTTTTTTTTTTAAATTGTAACTTTGACTGGTTCTTACTATACCTGAGATTGAGATTTATAAGCAATTTTGAAGGGCTTCACTAGTTTTTTTCGGAGTAATAGCGTAAATATAGTTAACGTTTTTCTTAGGTCGTTATAAATGGTATCGTGGTAATACTGTGGTACTTGCACAGTGACATGACCGTTAGCGAGGAGGCCCGAATTTAAGGAGTGTTAAGTCTTGCCACATTGGGTCTTTACTATATAATACTGAGACGTAATTTATATGCCATTTTTAAAAGCTTCATTTGTAATTTGATTAGTCTATTTAAAATAATTGATGTCCATACTAATTGCTCGTTCAATATCGCCATTGGCGTTCAGACTCCATGGTAATTAATTGGATAATATCTTACATGTCGTCTCTTGGAACATCTGGGTCCCAAGTTGAAGAAGCGTATGCCACATCTTCGTCTCAGCAAATCTAGTACACATGGAGACCCAAACTTCATGCCCTCCATTCATTCCACCACAAGCTAACCACCACCCAACGTTTCGACCGTTTCGACAGATATTTATACTTTGACTTTAAGTTCTATAATTAAACATGTTTAATTTTAACTTTAATCACTAGTTTCATCAAAGGAAGGACAAATTTTTTTCCAACCCATTCTAATATTTGTCCATGTTTAAAAATACACGTGAAATTCATATATTATAAGGATATATGTTAATTTAATGGACTAAATTAAAAGAAAAACTATGGTCCTCAAAGGAAAATCTTGATAATTTGCTTGGTGATTAAAAACAATGATTTATAAAAAAAGGATGTTTATATAATGAAGAGAGTCAGATAAATTTGTTTTAGCATGGTACGTCAAATTGTTTTAATATAGGTATTTTTCATGGATGGGGATTCTCAACAATTTTTTTTATTTGAATTATTAGTAATTTAAATAATAAATATGATTATAAGCAGATTTCGAGCAACCCACCCAACTATTTTTAGGACAGGTAAATATATATTTGTTGTCCGAAAAGGAAAATCTGATCCGAATATATCTTTCAATTCCTCACAAAACCGATACTGTAGCTGGATCTGAATTGTGACTTTGTCCCATGCAACGTCAAGACCTCCTCTGTTTCTGTCTCCAACTCTTGCTTCTTCAAACTCTACAAAATGCAGAACACTGCCTTAGTTCTGTCTCTCTCAACCCCATTTCTGAAACCTTCAAACCGAACCCAAAACTCCAGATTCGCTCAGCTTTCACACTCATCGTCTCCTACTCCTACACCACTCGGCCTCAATTTCATTCACGGACTTCCACAGCAAAGTTTTCTGTACGCATTATCTTCGTCACGCTTTAACACGCGAGTATATGGTTCCTTTTCTATTTCGAGCCAAAGAAACAACAAGTTCAAGGTCAGGGCTGCTTCGGCGCCTGAAAATCTTGACGATACCGTGAAACCGAGCGGCGTGATTAAGACTCTGCAGCTCGGCGCCATGTTTGGGACTTGGTATATTTTGAATATCTTCTTCAACATCTACAACAAACAGGTTCATCATCCATATCTTTATCTCCATGTGCCACCTCGACCTTTTTATTATTTTTTCCTTCTTACTTTTATTGAATTTATTGAGCTTAAATTTTTAGGATAATTGGTAATTTCTACTAAATATTGTATAAGTGAGGAGAGTGTTAAAGTATAAATTCATTGATTTACTTACTTCTCTCTTCATATGTTTCCTTTAGGAGCTTAAACTTGGAACTCTTCTTTCTAATATCACGATAAATTGTCAGTTGTCTGAAAAGATTAAATTGATAAAAAAAATAATAATTATTCTAACATGATCATATAGAGGGGCAATTAAACATTTTGTAATGGAGATATAATTCTGTAATGTTGCTATAAGATTGTAATATTTGGTTAATCTCAAGACTGCTAGAATTTTAAATGCTACGGCTCGTTTATAGGTTCTAAAAGTCTACCCATTTCCTGCGACGGTTACAGCATTTCAATTTGGCTGTGGAACTTTGATGATAATTTTGATGTGGGCATCTAATTTTGTTTCCAGGCCAAAGATTACTTCTTCACAGGTACCTTGTCCTTTTGATTAAACTGTTAGGGATATGGATCCCCAACAATTTAGCTGCCCGAATTGGGCAGCAAAATTTTTGGAAATCTCTATCCAAACTGTTAAGAGTTGTGTATTTGCTTCTGTTTGATTGTGTTTTTTTTTTTTTAATGAATATATTCACTTTTCAGCTTGCAGTAATTTTACCACTGGCTGTGTTGCACACATTGGGGAACCTCTTGACCAACATTAGTATTGGGAAAGTTGCTGTTTCGTTCACTCACACAATCAAAGCTATGGAACCCTTTTTCACGGTTGCACTCTCTGCCTTGTTTATTGGTGTGGTAAGCGATTCTACCCTATTTTTGGTGGGACCTTTTCTTTTGAAGATATTATAGGCCCCATTTGCGATGTTGGAAACTTAGAAGATTGTGAGATGATGGTGACAGAATTAAATGCAATCATACTCGAATCTTTTTATGTTTGAATGATTGCCTACATCTGTTCCTATTTCTCTAATCTCTTAGAATTTCTCTATATGTGTTCTTTTTCCTAAATGGTGTTTTTCTTTTATACTTTCCATGTACTTGGTTGCACCCCTCTCCACTTCTTAATGAGATTGAATTACTTAATATAAAGAAAACAATGAAAAATGTTTCAAAGACCCAAAAGTAAAAACAAAAGAATGACAGATTTAGAATTGCAGAAGATTAAGGAAGAATTAGGACCTATGTACTTGGTTTTCTTCTCTTTCTAGCATAAGTTTTCTGGCAGCAAGAAAGGAAGAATTAGGACCTACCTTCTAGTCATGAATGGGAAAATGCAATTCCATTTTGTCATTCTAAGTTGTCTGAGTGATTCCTTTGGGAACTTGGTTTGTATATCAATGCTTTGAGGTGAACTGGGAACTGTAACCTGCGCCCTCCGGGTCCTTGAATACCAAGAATCTGAAGGAAATTATTGAAGTTTCTATGAAGAAACTCTATTCTTATGTATGTTTCTCTTAAATAAGTTAAGCTGCATTGGTGATGAATTGATCGTCTGAAATACAAAGATAGATATTTTAGGGGCACTCTTTTTTCTACTTCTGAAAATGTGCTTTCTTAAATTCCTTATTCTTGTGACCATGAAGATCTATACTAGTGCAGGCAGTCTATGAAGGTGCTTGACTAATACATGTTCACATCATGTACCACTCTCCATTTAATCTACATATAAGGTTATGTGACTTGAGTTTTGACCATCCTGTGCAAACAGAGGCCCACTCTCTGGGTAGTTTCATCCCTTTTCCCAATTGTAGGTGGAGTGGCATTGGCATCTTTCACTGAGACCTCTTTCAACTGGTAAGAGAGTAAACTACAGTTGTCGCATTAAGGAGTATGCAGAACACATTTTTCTTTTGCTAATCGATAAAACAATTACATTTGTTCAAAAGCCTGGTACTATTAGAATAATAACTAAATGATTAAATTCACATTTTTTTATCAATTTAAATTTTTAGAATAAGTGGTGATTTAATATGATATTAAAATTAGAGGTCTTGAGTTCAAACTTTGACTCTACTATTTACCCTTCATTTCAGTTAACTATTTCACGTGTTGAGCCTCACTTATTGAGGGAGAGTTTTTTGCCCACACGTGTCGGAGAGTTATAATATTAATAAAATGATTAAATTCACCCACTTTTATCAATTTAAACTTTTAGGATAAGTAGTGATTTAACTGATACTAATACGTGACTCATCCCTCCATGTTGGAACAGGACTGGTTTTTGTAGTGCAATGGCTTCCAATCTGACAAACCAATCCCGTAATGTATTCAGCAAAAAGTTCATGGCTAATAAAGAGGTACACAACCCACATACAAGTCATATATATTCATATTCCTTTGGGCCCTCAAGCCACCATATTAATACAAATGGAAGCATGATAAGTTCACTAATGTGTTTGTTGCACAATTATTTGGTAAAAAATCTGTGAGTTTTCTAACAATATTCTTCAAAGATGGCCATAACCAGCATTTTATTCATAACAGGAAACTTTGGACAATGTCAATCTCTTCTCAGTAATAACCATTATTTCTTTCATCCTGTTGGTTCCTGCGGCTATTTTCTTGGAAGGCGTTAAGTTTACTCCTTCATACCTTCAATCTGCTGTAAGTAGTTTTTTTAAATAGTGAGAGATTACTCCCACTTATTATTACTATAGTTAATCAGTAAAATAATTCTCTTTTCTTTTTTGTTCTAGGCAAATCAAGGTTTAAATGTTAGAGAACTATGTGTGAGATCAGTTCTGGCTGGGTTCTGCTTTCATAGTTACCAGCAGGTGAGGCCTTTGACTATTTGTGTTCTGTTTCTATTTGCTTAGTATACTGCATACCATAAATGTGCTTAGCTCCTTTTAGCACTGATTCTGCTTGAATTTTTGGTTTTTGTGTTATGTTAATCATAGCCTGCAATGATAGAATGCATTTTGCTGTTCTGTTCGTTTGTGATAACAGGTTCGAATGCTAAAGCTTACAATTTTTTGAGCACAAACCCTAAAAAAATAATCAACTACCATTCTAGAGATAGAGAATTACTCAAATAACTGTTAAAAACTTGAATCACTCTGGTTGACTATTTTAGGCTGCTCTAAAGCCTTTCTCTATTCCAGTAATTTGACAGTAGAAACATTAAAAGTTTTGGTAGGGAATTAATTTCTCATGCTAGTCAGTAGTTGTCCATTGAGATTTGAGCACATCCTTGTAAATGGTTCTATTTCACAGAAGGACTTCCAGAGCTCCTTTTTTTTTTGTATACTTGGGGAGCAGCCTTCTCTTGCCAAGATTCTGTTGTAGCTGTTGAATATGTATGGTTTAAATAAGCTCCAATAACAACATAAAACAAAGAAAAAAGAAAAAAAAAACATTTCTGTCTGAAAATTTTATCAGGATATATGTTCATTGGCAACATATGAAATTATTGTTTCAACTTTATACAGAGCTATAATTAACCTTGAGCCCATATTTTAGGATTCGGCTTGAGTCCAAATTTCAGTTAGAAGTAAACCCGTTGGGTTTGAAACACATTTTCCTTATGTCCTATTATGGGACACATGTTTCAATCCCAACGGTCCAATTCCAATTGGAAGCCAAACCCCATATTTTGTAGTATCAACATCCTGGGGCTAATTCTATAGTTTTTTTTTTTTTTTTTTGTGTGTGACAGGTATCGTATATGATATTAGAGAAGGTATCACCTGTCACCCACGCAGTTGGAAATTGCGCGAAGCGTGTGGTGGTCATAATCTCCTCAGTTATCTTCTTCCAAACCCCTGTGTCGCCTATTAACTCCCTTGGTAAATTCCTTGCAACCAAATATTGATGATAGATGATATATTGTCGGTTTATAATTAGCTTATACTCATATATATACTGTAAGCTTCTCGGCTTGATTTCACTGCAGGAACTGCTGTGGCTCTTGCTGGAGTCTTCTTGTATTCAAGAGCAAAGCGGATAAAGCCAAAGCCAAAGGCTGCTTGATTTATACTGTAAATAAAAAATCCCAATCTGTTTAGTGTGAAGATTTTTCTTTTTGTGCCATAGTTTGCTCTTACAGTCTTCATCAATTAGTCTTCCTTGAAAAAAGAAAAAAAAAAAGAAATAAGCTTCTACCTATTAAATCACCCTTCAAACACTTAAACTAACATAAATTAGTGAATTTAATAATTTATAATATTTAACATTCAAGTTCAAACTCTCGTTTAACAAGTTAGGCCTAACACATAAAATATTTATTTAAAATGTGGCTAAATTGTGAAGTCATATTTTAACTCAAGACCTCTACAATAATATCATATTAAATCATTACTAATATCAAAAGCTTAAATTCATTGATGTTGATGAATTTAATTTAATATTTCAACACTACCTTACTAACGTACAAAGTAAATCAAAATCTTTTCGGATATTAAATTTTAAAAGAACTTGAAAGCCACGAAGAAGAAAGGTCTTTTATTGACTTATTTTATAAATGGTTCTGCTACTCTTTCTGGTCCATCTGAGGTATCTGAACTACCCTCAAGCTTTTGAGAGTTGTTCAGTTACCCCTTATTTTTGTTTTCTATTTTTTGGCCTTTTACCTTTTATTTATATATTTTTTATTTTAAAAGACATATTACAATATTATTATTGTTGATATGACACGTTCACCAATTCCGTCTAATCTTCTAACAAAGAGCGCGTCCATGACCTATTTGTATTTTTTCGCTTTCTCCAATGAGTTAATGTGCTGACATTATATATCAACTCAATGATTTGTGAGGTCTCTCATATGATGGCTCTTCTTTTTTTTTTTTTTCCTGGGTGTGATACAAAACAAGATAAGGAACAAAACCAATCCAAGGGTACAAGGAAAGAGCAGTAACTGGGCCAGGGACCTTGTCATCGTACCTAGACCCAGCCACATTAGGAGCAACCACAGGTGTACAGTTGGAAATGGGCAGGAAGCCCGGTTTAAATAAAGTCCTAACCCAAAGGTTAAGAGAAGGGCCCACAATTAGGGACCAATTCCTAAAAGAGTTGTATTCAAATTTGAATTTAGCTAGGATTGGAAATAGTTTTGGGCTTGATCTAATTTTTTTTTTTCTAATTATGGATAATCATACTTGAATATTCATGATGCTTGATTCTCATAATTAGCAGAAAAAGAGTCAAGAAAATAAACATATACTTAAAACCCAAAAGACACAGATATAACATATACCATGATAACTAGTCCAAACTTCCACACATAAGTTAGGCATACAACTAATCCAAACTTTTTTTTTTTCCTTTTT